>JAJHZJ010000873.1:0-82500 GCA_023548195.1 Bettongia penicillata ogilbyi
AGGGGGCCCGAGTCCCAGAGACACCCCGCTCCCCTCTCGGCCAACCCAGATGTCTCTCTCACTGACCTGTACTGCCTGTGGGTGGAGGGAACTTCGTGGCCTCTGGTGATTCCGTCCCTGAAGCCTGCTCGGATCTGTTCCTCTGGGGCCACAGTTAGGGCAACTCAGGGGTGGGCTCTGCTGTCCGGAATGCGATGGACCCCTGTGGACTGCTTTCCAGGGCTCTCTGGAATGGAATTCTCTTCCACTGCGTTGGTGTGTAGCTTGCAATACTCCAGAATTTGTACGGACTTCTTCTTGCAGGAAATATATGGGCTGTGGGTTCGAAGCTAGCATATGTGAGTCTTTCTACTCTGCCATCTTGGATCCACCAGCTTTAATTATTCTTGACTGTTTTGTTACATAAATTCCTTTTTTAACCTCATTGCACCCTCCAGTCATTACCCTAGTTCTGTCTTTAGGATCGAACTGAACAAATCAAATCTCACTTCCCCATGACATAATCTAAAGAATTTAAGAGATAGTTTTATCTCCTTGAGCCTCCTTTTTCTATACAGAACACTCCAGTAATTTTTCAGCTTATCAGTGTCATATATGAAATGACTTTCCAAGATTTGAATATACAATATGTTCTAAACAGGGCAGAATACTGCCAAGATAGCACTTCCTTATTCCTTCCCCTTTTTTCATTTAATGCAGTATTGTATGAATTCTTTGATTGCCACTATAGTACATTGTTGACTGACACTGAGTTGGCAGTGTATTCAAATTGGCAGCTAGGTAGAACAGCGGATAAAGTGGTGGGTCAAAAGTGAGGAAGACTCACCTTGCTAAGTTCAAATTTGGCCTTAGATACTTACTATTTATATGTGACTCTGGACAAGTCATTTCAGTGTTTATCTCGATTCCTCATCTATGAAATGTTCTGGAGAAGGAAATAACAAATCACTGCACTGTCTTTGTGAAGAAAATCCCAAATGGTGTCATGAAGAGTGGCCATGACTTAAATGAGAGAACAACAGCAAAAATACTCAAATCACGCAGTCTTTTCCAGACAAACTACACTATAGTTTTGTCTCCCTCAATTTATTTTTACATTTTTAACCCGAGAATAAAATTTTACATTTACCTATATTGCATCTCATCTTATTACATTTAGTTCATGCAAAATCTTGGCTTTCAAGGTCTTTTTTTTTTTTAAATCATAACTCTGTTGTTCAATCTTCCAGCTATCCCTTCCAGGTTTTTGTTTTTATTACCGAGTTTTAGGTCATCTCTTCATTTTTCCAAGGTGCTGATAAAAAAGTGGGAAAGTGCTAAGGAGCAAGAACAGATCACTGGGTTATACCACTGGTACCTTATAAACTGACACTGAACAATTAATGACTAATATTAAAATCTAATCATTCAATTCATTCCAAATCCATTGGGTTATATTCTCAAACTGTTTTACAAATATGAGATAACTTGAGGAAATTTTTGCTGCAGTCAAAATAAGGTAACCCTACATTGTTTGACAAATCAACATTTGCCATCATTTTTTCTTTCTTAGATATTAGCTGACAACCTCTTTAAGTTCTTAAGTTTTGCCAAAAATCAGTCAAGCTTGAAAGTTAAGAGATTTTAGATTATATTCCCACACTATCTTCTCTTTCTCTGATAAATAAGTACAATATTTGTCCAACTCCATTCTTTTATTACCTATCTAATTTATTGTCCATGTCTCACAAGTTATATTCACCAGCTGTTCACATAAGTGGTTCAACTATGTCAGGAGATAAGAATTCTTTTAAAAAAGTCTAACACTCTTCCTATTTCATCTTGGCTATTAATTATTATCAATATTATCAATTATCCATTAGTGTCAGCACTTGTGTGTAAAATTCAGCTTAATATTTGAGAATTTACAAAATGATTTATAAATATAATCTCATTTTTTCTTCACAACAACACTAACGGATAGGTGCTAATATTATCCTGATTCTGGGTATGAGGATACTATGGAAGCAGAAAGAGGTTAAGTACTTGCCCAAGGGACACACAGCTTGTTAAGAGTCTGCTACTGAATTTGAACTCAGGTCTTCCAGATTCCAACTTCAGTTCTCTATTCACTGTACAATTTAACTGTCAATAAAATGGAGAGAGGTAGTTATTAGACAGCATTTTTTTCAAAAGTGATCTAAGACTTAACAGACTTCAGGATCAATAAGAGTAGGAAGTAGGATGTGGCAGACAAAAAATGGTTAACAAAATATTGGGCTGCACTGAGAAAATTACATCTTCCAGAAACAGAGAGGTTTAGTTCCATTCCACTCTGGCTTTTCAGAATGTATTTAGATTATCATTTTCATCTCTTGCCTTCTCTGTTTTCCTTCCAGTCCTACATAAAATCTCATTGATGCCTCAGAATTAATGCCTCTTCTACTTATTGTTTTTTTTCTACTTCATTATGCATATAGTTTTGCTCATACGTGGTTATTTGCATATTTTCTCTTCCACTAGACTATATGTTCCTTGAGGGAAGAGTTTATCTTTTGCTTTTATTCTTCAATATCTAGCATATTGCTTATTGAACTCTTAATTGAGATCAAGCTCATCTGCTGCTTCCTCCGTGAAGTGTCTCTTAATTTCTAAGTAAGAAATAATCTCTCTCTCTTGTAATTTTTAATAAAGCTGTATGTCTTGCCTTCTATACTTACCAAGTTCAGACTTCAATCAAAAGTAATGCAATGTGGTGGCATGAGGTCATTACAAAATAAGGTTCTGGGTTGGAAATTAATATTAAACATTTATCTTCTGCATGATCATGAGCAAAATTACCTCAGTTCTTGAGACTATTTCCAAATCTAAAATAAAAGGGGGGGGGAGATAATAATATCATGTA
The DNA here is from genome assembly GCA_023548195.1 of Bettongia penicillata ogilbyi. NCBI lineage: Eukaryota > Metazoa > Chordata > Mammalia > Diprotodontia > Potoroidae > Bettongia > Bettongia penicillata. The sequence goes on from JAJHZJ010000873.1 coordinate 2,885, forward strand.
TGGATGCTTTGAAAACCTTAAAGGCCTTTTTAAATTTGAGTTATTATGTATATCTCTTCCCTCTGCTTTATGCTAAACTCCTTTTTATTGGGAAATTGTAGAACTGAATTGAGCAGGACCACAAATGGCATGTAGATCAATCCATATCTCAAGAATTCCCTCTTCCACACCTTCCAGAAAAGCAGATATCTACCTTTAGATAGAAAAGTTCAGTAAAGGGGAATGAATAAAAATGCCAACCCAGAACATTCTACTTTTGGATTGCCCAAGTTGCCAGGAAGCTTTTCTTTATAGTAAAGCTTGGTTTGTTTCTTTGCAACATCTACTCCCCAGAATCAACAGGTCAAGTATAATCCTTCTTCTACATGACAGCATTTTAGATCTTTGAAAACACTTATCATACTTACTCCTACATTTCCTCTTCTCTAAGGATCATTCAGTATTTTTTTTTCAGCAGATCTTCTGTATGGCATGGTCGCAATCTCACCATACCCATAATTCTTTGCTAGATACTCTCCAGGATATCACATGAGGAAATGTAGTATTTATCATCATTATACAGCCAGTATCTAGCAACAAATTCTTCATAAATATCTTCTTGATAAATATACTGTTGAGTTTTGGCTCTTACGATAAATAGTGCCTCTTTGCCTTTTGTGGATTGTGAGCCCAAATCTAAACTGCATTAGCATTTGCAACTCTTTATATTCCTCACATATAAAACCTACTTTTAATAAAACTTCTCCGCAGTTACTGATTGAGTTTGATAAATAGAAAAAAAGAAGGCTAACAAACTGGATAACTTTTAAATAACGTAATTTTTATCTGCCTGTCTCATTCATTGATTCATCATTCAGTCAGGAGCATAAAACTGCTTGTTATAGTTAGCTAATAATGAATATATTTAACTTAGTGATAGTTAATATAATGAATCATTATAATTTCATAATTTCATTTCATTGTTAAAATATCTTATAGTAATATTTAATATTTGATATGATAGTTAATAATGTGTAAGATATTTAATTAATAATCATGAACATCACCCTCTCAATCCCAGGTTAATATTTATCATTTTGACATTTTGAGAATTGGGGCAAGACTCCCTCATATCAGTCTAATTCCTGATGTGCCTCTGGCTTTTTAATACTCTGATTCAATTGCATTCTAACTCTATAAAATTCTGGACATTTTTACTTTTTTAATATCTATATTCCCACATTAGATGTAAACTGTTTTATCATTCATTTTAAAAAATGAGTTCTAGATTCTTCTCCCTATGTCCCTCCTCTGTCCACTGTTTGAGAAGGTAAGCAATTTGATAGAGATAATACATATACAATCAGACAAACTATTTCCATATTAGTGACAATGTGAAAGAAATTACAGACTGAAAAAAAAGAAAGAAAAAGAAAGTTTTTAAAAAGTGTGCTTTGTCATTCACATTCTATCATTTCTTTCTTTGAAGGGGGATAGCATTTTTTTCATCATAAATCCTTCAGAATTATCTTAGGTCATTTGTATTGCTGATAACAGCTAAGTCATTTACAGTTGGTCATAACACAATATTGCTGTTACTGTGTAACACTTTATAATGCATTTTAACATCTCATCTGGCTATGTCACTTTCCTTCACATTTTTCCCCATTGTTTCCCTTGATATGCTTGACAATTTGCTCTTCCAGATGATTATTTTTCTAGATGTACAAAATATTTTGGTAGTTTGATCTATGTGATTAAGTAAATTAATTTGGTTAGAATTGCCATTTTTATTATGTTGGCTCTGCAAATCCATGAGCTTTTGATATTTTTCCAATTGTTTAGATCTGACATCATTTGTATGAAAAGTGTTCTTTAATTCTTTCAATATATTTCATTGATTTTCTTGTAGGTTCATGTATTTATATTGTCTACAATTATTTTAAAGTTCTCTTTTTATCTATGAAAAATTTCTTAGGATTTACAAGTATCATCTTTCCACATAAATATGTAAACAATTCCACCTTATTGAATGCTTCATGATATTTATTTATGAGTTTCCCTCATTATGATTCTCTTTAGTCTATTTTAAAAATCAAATTTTCTATTCAGGTCATTTTTCCCTCATCAGGAATGTCTTCAGTTGTATTATATACCTACCTCTTCACCATCCTCTAAGTAGTCATGAACTGGAAAATCGTTTCACCCGATCTTTTTGTTGATTTTACTACTTCAGAATTTAGTTAGAGATTATTTTAACATTGTTTGGAGGGGAATTTGGAAACTCCTAGGCAAGTCTCTGACTTTACTCCACCATCTTGGCTCTGCTTTTGGTCATCTTTTTCTATTCGGTTAGCAAGATTAATGCTAAGGATGGTTAAAGACTGATGATGCCTTACTCCCCTAAATGTGCTTCACACTGTCTGTACTTCAACAACAAATCTAAGTCAGCTACCTGTCCCCCAACTCAGGTGTGCTATGGTCAACTCTTAGGAGCTGGTTAAATTCACAGTATGATTATTTAAACCTATAATTGACAGAGGTTGCATATTAGGGCTTGAATTATTATTTTGTTGATAATCTACACTTATAAAAGTGATGTATAATATGTTAGTTATGCATATTAAACTGAACAATGGGTTTATTTTAAGAAAATTATTTTCAACTCCCTTTTATATCTTACCTCCTCACACTAGAATTTAAGCTCTCTGAAGTCAGGCATTGCTTTTCCTTTTTTTTTATTACATTTATATCCCCAGTGGTTAGTATAGAGATAGGCATATAGGAAACATTTAATAAATGTTTGTTGTCTATATCTCTGCTTCGCATAAAAGTTAGAGGTTTTCTAGAGACAATATCTTCTCCAAAAATAGTGACAGTAATTGACATTAAAGGTAGTGTAGTCTTATACTCATTTCAAATTTTCTATGACTTCCTTTGGAGTTTTATTGACAAAAATACTAGAGTAGTTTGCCATTTCATTTTCCAAATCATTTTTTCTATGAGGAAACTAAGGTAAATAGCATAAAGTAACTTTCCCATGGTCACAAAGCTATTAATTGTCAGAGCCCAGATTTGAACTCAGGAAGATTTATCTTCCTGATCAAGGTCTGGTATTCCATCCTCTGTGCCACCTAGGTACATGTTGAGAATCTCAGTCACTAGCAATACAAGGAACAAGCCCATAGGAAAAAATAAGCAAGCAGATATATTGATTCCTGCTTCCCAGTTCCCAAATTTTAGTGTGATGAAAGAAAGCCCCAAGAGGCAGTTTCTGGGTAACTAATATTCGATTTATTAAATAGGCTAGGCAATAATCAATTAACTGAGGCTCGGTGGCTTTCCTCAGAACAAACAAAGACAAAATAGAGAGTCAGAAAGTCTTAAATACTCTGTAAAATGGAATGCCCATGAGAAATGCAAATCAACCCAGATTAGACATTTAATAAGGATGTGGTCTAGGAGTCTACAGCTTTTTCTTCTGAGAATGTGGCTTGATCATGAGAATCAGCTGACTCCAGGACTCTGGATAGGGGAATTCTTTGCCACTGAGACCATTCTTATTGGATTTCTCTTTTATGAGCTAGGTCAACCTAAATTCTAATACAGGGTACAAGAACAGGGGTTGTGGGCAAATACTTCCCCAGACTGGATTCTGTTTATTGTTTTCTAAACAGAAATAAGGTCTCCTAGTTGGATCAGGTCTGGCTCAAGGAGTATGCTTCCTGAGCATTTGGGCAATTTCATCCATCAGTCATGTCTTTCAGAGACTGACCTTCTATAGGAGTTGGACCCTAAATAAAGAAATAATGAGAAAACCCTTTATCCCAATTTAGTAACTGATGGTTAATATAATAAAAAAAGAAAAACCGAATCTGCTCAGTAGGTATCTTCCTAAGAAAAAAGACTGACCATGGGATAACCTTCAAATTCCTTAGTTTTGGGTAACTGTTTAAACACTAGGCTCTTTACCTATCAGAATGACTATAATCTATTTAAAACATCTATAGAATATGGCTTTGTAAAGGGCAAAGTTTTGCTTCTCTTGTCCCTGGGAAAAATTAGTAAGCTTGTCATCTTTATCCTTCAGATAATTGACAGCAGTATCTTAATTTTTTAGAGCCATGGAAAATTTTTCTAATAAGTATCTCACATTATGTCAGCAGTTTCCAAGTCTATTTTTCAAAGCCAAAATCAATGCCAATCATTCCCAGTTGTACATCCCTTGAACCTCTGAAATGTTTATATTTTCTTCAGGTCCCTCAGGGATATCATTTGTCTGATCAAATTTATATGCACAATTTATTTTTTCTCTTAGTTTTTTTTTAATCGAATAGAGGAAAAAAGATCCTTGACTTTAGACAGACAGTGTCCATAACTGAATTTTAAAAAAATACACTTTTAAAAGTAGCCAGACTAGTTTTCCAGTTCATGTAAACAAAGACTTTGGTTGAATGCCTATATATTTCATTTTGCAACTTTGTCTTTGGTGGTATCATGAATATATATATATATAGATAGATAGATAGATAGATAGATAGATAGATAGATAGATAGATAGATAGATATAGATATAGATATAGATATAACTTTTCAGACATGAGCTTAGAAGGGTTCAAAGGTGGTTCTACTACTTCTTCCCTGTATGACTGAGACCTACTCATGTCAGAATATGGATATTAAAACATATCTTGATGTTTAATTGGAATTCCATGTTCCCCTAAGTATTCATTTAACTTGAATGTGGGGCAGTTTCTTCCACAGCACAGATGTGAACAGTGCATTTCATTAAGGTGGATGCTGAGGGATTTCCTTTTGTTTGTTTTAAGGCAAACATTATTGAATATTCAGTCATCAAGGACATTATTTTTATTCTTCAAACTAAAAAAATTAAAACTTAATTAAAGTTTTAAAATTAACTACTAAGCTTTAATTAAAAAATACAAACTTTGCAAATGGCTCCTTTTAATCAAATCAGTACCATACCCTAGACCACAGAATAACTTCTCAACCTTATCTTACTGAATAAAAGAACTCTTTCCAGCTGGTCCTTTCTCCCCTAATTCAGAGCTTTGCCACTATGTATGTGCAATGGTGATCAAAGGTGAAGTCTTTTAAAATGTAAATTGTTTACTCTTTTGTCTTCTTTGCCTCTATGACCCTGAGCCATGTTCCTATGAAACATACCATAAAAAACAAGGTAGAGGAATAAAAAGGAAATAATACTTAGTTGAATTTTATTGAATTGACTGCGAGCAGTTAGAGTCCCTGGACAATACTGGAAGCAAAAAAAAAAAATGTGTTCTACCCTTAAGAGACATCAATGGAGAGATATAGACATCAGTTCCTACAGGGTCTTGCTTTAAAGTAGTTCAAAATATCCATCTTTTGTTTGAGTTCAGAACAGTGATTTCATTCCTTTAGAACAGCAGTGTCAAATTCAAATAGAAACAGATCCTATTGACTAAGAAAACTAAAATTAATATTATCCATATTCCATTATACTTTTAAATTTATTTTACTGAACATTTTCCAATTATATTTTGATCTTGTTCAGGCTTGAGTAAGGGTTTTCTACACAAAGGGCCTGTCTAAGTTTGATATTTCTGTTGTGGGGAACTCTTCTGTGCATACCTCATTTAACCCCACCAGATTACATCAGCAACTGACAGATAATTTACAGTTCTTAAATAGCTGACTGTAGTTGGAAAAGTTATGGCTTGGAATTGCCAAGTCATTATGTTCCAGAGGCATGATTAGAACCGAAGTATTCCTGAATCCAGAGCCTCTATATTCTGGACTAGAGACTGTTTTACCTTAGTCTTTGCTGTTCTTGGTGAGTTGGGCAAAATCCTACTGATTATTGCATTCTTAGAATAATAGTTCTTAGTAATATTTTAGTATTTGAGACAGTTTATTTCTCTTTCTAAATGTGCTCTTGAATTTTCATTTATGCATTTTGTCTCATCAACAATTTAACCCTGGAATATTTATTATTCCTGTGTATTAGCAGACTTTCAAACAGGAACATTCCTCTAGTATTCGGTCCTCTTTCTTTCATTGCTGAGTTCTTCATGGGAACTCTATTCTGTGGAGATCTTCATTCCTCTCTCAGATATGCTTCTGTCTTTCCAGATTTCTTCACCATGACTCCATTTCAAATAAGTCCTCTATTCCACCCTCACCCACATTTCTACTCCATTTTAGGGATGTCTTCCTTTCTAGGTGAGCGTGTAAGCTTCTAAAGGGAAGGGGACATCCTTTTGCTTGAATTTGAAGGCCAGCTCCTAGCAAGTGATTTTCACAAAGTAAGCACTTAAAAGAATTATATTGTCTTGTTTTGCCAAAAGACAAACAAATGAACAAAGAAAACACAGTGGTATAGAAGGATAGGATAGAAGACCTTTTGACAGTTTTCTGAAGAGAATAATACCTGGGCTGTTGATATTTAACCTATGATAAAATAGCTGTGCAAATTAACCAGTCTTTCTGTTATTTCAGTTGCCCCACTCAAATAAATGAAGAAAGAAGAGAAGGGGAGGGGAGGAAAATGAAGGAAAATAGAGGGAAGTTTTATGGAAAAGATACACAAAGGACAGAGAGGGAAAAGGAAGAAAAAGAAAGTCAATTTATATGGAAATCATACTTAAGATTATTTACATAGGTTTTATGAAAAATAAAGTATTGTTAATTTGATTGGAAAAAGAAAATCAAATTTCCAGCATCAAAAAATGAAAATTATGAATTCATAACCAATGAAGATTAGATCAAGGCAATTATTAGTAGCTATTCTGTCCAATTATATGCAATTAAATCTAGTAAGTTAGGTTATTATTATTATATTGTCTACAAAAATATAAATTGCTCAGATTAACAGATTAAAAAATAGAATCCTTAAATAACCTTGTCTTAGAAAAACATCAAGTAAGCCATGACAGAACTCCAAAAAAAAAAAAAAAAAATCCCAAGGACCAGATGGATTCACAAGTGATTTCTACCAAACATTTAAAAAAAAAATTAATTCTAGTACTATCTAAGCTCTTTTGAATAATCAGCTGAGTCCTACCAAATTCTTTTATGACGTAAGTATGCTGCTGACACCTAAACCAGGAGGTGTCTAAACAGAGAAAGGAAATTAATGAATATTTCTCTAATGAATATTGATGCAAAAATTTTAAATAAAATACTAGTAAGTAGATGACAACAATATAACATAAAGATCATACACTATGGGCCCACAGGATTTATGCAAAAAATTCAAGGTTGTCTCAATATTAGGAAAACCATCAGCATAACCAAGCATATAAAGAGTCAAAACAGCAAATCTTATGTGATTATCTCAATAGATGCAGAAAAATGTTTGAGAAAATACAATAGTTGCTCCTATTAAAAATGCAAGAAAAGAAATAAATGGAACATTTCTAAAAATCTTAAGTTGTATCTACTTAACACCATCAACAAGAATTATTCCTAATGAAGATAAACTGGAAGTCTTTCTAAGAAATGAGGAGTGGGATGCTTCCATAACAAACCTGGGAAGATTTACATGAACTGATGCAAAATTAAATTAACTGAAGCAAGAGAAGAGTGTACTCTGTAATAGCAGTATTGTTCAGCAATCATCTGTGAATGACAGCTATTCTCAGCAATAAAAATATTAAAGACAATTGAACTTACAAAAGACTTATGAAGAAAAAAGTGCTAACTACCTATAGAAAAAGATTTGGTGGAGTCTGAATGCAGATTAAAACATATTTTTTCACATTATTATTCTTCATTTTTTTGTTTGTACTTTCATTTGCAACATGTTTTATGTGAAAATGTTTTCCTTGACTGCATATGTGTAATCTACATCAAATTGTTCATTGTCTCAAGGAGGGGTAAAGGGAAGAATAGAATTTGGAACTCAAAACTTAAAAAAAAAAAATGAGTGTTTTAAATTTTTTTGTTTCCATGTAACTGAGAAAATAATAAAAATAAACACCATGTAAAGAATATATATTTTCCACATTTAGAATTGGCCTTTACATCTGAAACTTTATAAAGATTATTGACTATATTTAAGCCCAAAACTCTACTAAATTGAATCTCTAATAATTGTTCTAGGTCAATTCAAATAATGATTTATCAAAAAAATTTTATATCTTCGTGCACCAGATTGATGTAAGTTAATATACTTATAATAGATACACATACTACTCTACATGCTCCTATATTTTCTTTGCATGAATATGACTTCCACTGACAATTTTTACTTACTTTTAAATAATTTATTTTTTCTTCATGGGATTATATTGGCTAAAAGTTGGAATGAAAAATCTAGACAAGAGCTTATTCAGATTCAAGGATAAAATGCATATGGCCCTTCATTGTAACTGGCAATGTCTTGCTATCTTTGTTTTCAAAATAGGCTGGTGAAAACATTATAACAAAAAATATTTAGTGGAGAGGAGACAGGACAGATGATAAAATTTAGATGAATTTACGCTCTAGCCTTAAGTTAGACACATGGTCTTTTATCAAATACTAAATATAATAAGAGAATATATGATGTATGAGAATAATATAATAACAGCCATTTATCAAAAATAGGTCACCTTTGCCAGTTAATGAACTGAGCCATTATAATAGTCATTTAAATGGGAAGATCTTTCTCATTCATCAACAGACATATGTGACCTGCATGTGTCACATGCAAATCTGAGTCACATGAACTATAGTCACACACACTATAGCCATTATAGGTGTTATGAGGATCACATTGGTGCTACAGATATCCAAATGCAAATGTCAACTGCAACTGTTGTCAACCAATGGAGGGTCCTGCTCCTTACTACCACATTCTATGTCCTATCACCATACATAGCACTGGACTTGTATCTGCTGTCTCAGATAAATCATTCAAGACATGAAAGGTACAAAGAAATGTTTTACCATCTTAAGGTTGAAAACAGAAAATAAAGGTAAGATAAATGACAACAACATAACAACATATTCAGAACAATTGTTTGGTTAATCATCTATAAGACTGTGCTAAAGCATTGCATAAAAAGGTAAACCAAAAGGGTAGGAATTTGGAACTGAAGTTTGACTAACATGTAAGAAGAGGACAGGGGAAGGGTACAGCCAAGATGGTGGACTACAAGGAGGGAACTTCTAGAGGAGCAGAAACCACAAAATGATAGAGGGAAAGAGATTTCCAGCCCAAAAAAGTCAGGAAGGCTGAGAAGAAGGGTCTATTTCACCAGATTTGGAGTTTAGCACAGCCCAGTGTGGGCCATGCCAACACTGATGGGACTGGAGCAGGGCTCAGGGAACTGAATCACTGGCAACTGTAGCAGTTTCCAGACTTCTCGATCCACCCAAGTCAAAGACAGCTTCAAAGAAGAGTCTAATCTAGGTGATAAGAGTCCTGGGTGGGGACCCTGGGGCAAGAAGGAGCATTGGTGGGGCAGAGTTGGTAGCATCTGTGGCAAAGGAATCCTACTCACAATTCCAGGGCACAAAAGAGTGTTTGTAGTTGCTCAGAGAACACCAGGCCTAGAGAGTAGTAAACACCTCTACTTTGATCATAACACTTTGGACGATTGAGAATTTACAGGTCTCTAGAGATATGTGAAAACAGCTGCACAAAACCCAAGAAACCTGGCTCAAAAGTCAAGTAATTGCTGTGGAAAATGAGAAAAAGTGGGTAAAAATTACCTTTTTGTTGAAAAGGTATTTTTTTTACTACTAGGAAGATCAAAGATATTACTAGAAAGATCAAAGCATACAACCAGGGGAAGACAGCAAGTTCATGGCTCCTACATTCAAAGCCTCCAAGAAAATGGTCTCAGGCCATAGCAGAGTTCAAAAAGGATCTTGAAAATCAAATAAGAGAAGTAGAGCAAAAATTGGGAAGAGAAATGAGAGTGATGCAAGAAAATCATGAAAAAACAATTTAATATCTTGCTAAAAGAGCCAAAAAAAAAAAATGCTGAACAAAATAACACCTTTAAAAATGGACTAACTCAATTTCCAGTTTCGGGAGTCAAGAAGGCATAGTGATGGATAATTGCTATCATTTTGTCCTAATTAACCTTGATGAGCCCAGAGAATATCTAACCAGGAAAAAACCCTGGAACAATGGGAGCAGCTGAAAGGGTAAACAGACTCTTAGCACATGAGGCTAGGTAGATCATTAAGTAGAGTCCCTCTTGCTGTTGCTGAAGAAGACCAGTGCAGGATCAGAGATGTCCCAGACAGCCCCACCTCAATAAATCTGAGACGATCTTGAGCCCCAGGGGAGAAGTCAGCAGCTGCCAATGTTAGGGCACCAGGTGTGCCTCAGCACCCTAGGGGAATCAGGAAGACACGAGCACAGATGGGATCACTCACAGCTGAGACTGCCTTATGCTCTAACTCAGCAGAGGAAACCACCTGGAACCAGACCACCCCTCCCCCACACTTAACACACTAGCTCTAGGGTAAATGTGAGAAAGCCCAAAAAGATGTCACCTGGCCTCTGCTTCCCAACACTAGCCAGTTCAGCATGAGGTAAGCTCAAGCATCTTAGATTTTAGCTGAAATAACCATAGACCAAAACATACAAAGCATCAAGTTTTAGGCACAAGAACTGTGGGACAGAGCCCTGTGTGCTCCAGACACAGAGATCTGGAGTAAAAGTCAGGAAAAGGGTGATTATCATGATTAAGAAGCAGAAAATTGTATATTTATTATGAAAAATAATAGGGATATACATATATAGAAGGAGTGGGTATAAATTAAAAGATGTGATGATAACAAACTGGATTTAAGGTTATGAAGGGATTGTAATGGGAGATGTGAAAAGGAGGAGGCAGAAAAAAAATAAATTCCATCACAGCAAGAGGCACAAAATTATATTACAGTAGAGGGAAAGAGGAGAGGGAGATAAGCATTGCTTCAGAGGTACTGTCATATGATTGGATTCAAGGAGGTAAAACAAACTGAGTTAAGTATAGAAATAAAACTAGTTCTACAGGCATTAGGAGGAGAAGGGGCAATGAAAAGGGAGGCGAGGCTAAAAGAGAGGGAATAAGTAGTAAGGGAAAGGGGATTACAAGGAAGGGGGGTTGAAAGAAGGGAGGGAAGACTGAAGGAGGCAGTGGTCAAAAATTAAAGCTCTGTTGTGGAGAGGAAGGAAGAAGGGAGAACTAAAAGCAAAAACAAGGAAAAAGGGGAAGGAGGGAAAGAAACAGATAACTGTGAAAATGTGAAAATTTCATAACTGTGAAAATGAATGGATGAACTCTCCCACAAAATGGAGACAGACAGCAGAATAGATTAAAAACCATAATCCAACAACACATTGATTATAAGAAACACGTGAAATGGGCATACACACACGGTAAAGGTGAAAGGTTGGAGCAGGATATATTGCACTTCAGCTGATGTAAAAAAAGAGGAAGTGGAGAAATCCTAATCTCAGACAAATAGAAGAAATAGATCTAATGAAAAGAAGTAAAGAAGAAAACTATACCCTGCTAAAAGGCAGCATAGACAAGGAAGCCATTTCATTACTACACATAGTTGAATAGCAAGTTGAATAGCATCCAAATTCTTACAGGAAAAATTAAGGGAGTTACAGGAAGAAATAGACAGCAAAACTATACTAGTGAGGGACCTCAACCTCCCCATCTTTGAGCTTGATAAATTTCACCACAAAATAAACAAGAAAGAAGTTAAGGATGTGAATAAAACTCTGTATAAGATAGATATATTAGGTCTCTGGAGAAAATTGAATGGGGATAGAAAGGAATATAACTTTCTCTCAGTGGTACATGACATATATACAAAAATTGCCCATGTATTAGGTCATAAATCCCTCACAGTCCAGGGCAGAAAGACAGAAATAGTCAATATATCCTTCTCAGATAATAATGCACAAAAAAATAACCAAAGGACATAGAAAAATAAAACAAAAGCTAATTGGAAATTTAACAACCAAATCCTAAAAAAATGAGTTGGTTAAGCAAGAAATTATAGAAACAATGAACAACTTCATTCAAGAGAATGACAATAATGAGACAACAAACAAGTCTTATGGAATACTGCAAAAACAGTTTTTAGGGGAAGTGTTATGTCTTTGAATGACTACCTGAATAAAACAGAGAAAGAGGAGATCAATGAATTGGGCATGCAGCTGAAAAAGCTCAAAAAAGAACAAATTGAAAATCCCCAAATTAGAAATGCTGTAAACCAAAGGAGAGATAAATAAAAGTGAAATTAAGAAAACCATTGAACTAACAAATAAAATTAAGAGTTAGTTTTCAGTAAAAACCAATAAAATTGATAAACTTTTGATCAACTTGACTAAAAAAAAAAGAAGAAAACAAAATTGCCAAAATCAAAAAAGAAAAGGAATGAGGAAGAAATTAAAAAAATAATTAGAAATTAATTTTCTGAACTGTATGTTCATAAATTCAATTATCTAAATAACATGGATAATTATTTTTAAAAATATAAATTATCCAAATTAACAGAAGAGGAAATTGATCACTTAAACAATCTCAGAAGAGAAAATTGAACAAGCCCTCAATGAACTCCCTAGGAAAAAATCTCTAGGGTGAGATGGATTTAAAAGTGAATTCTATCAAACATTTAAAGAACAGAAAATTTCAATACTATATAGAATATTTGGGAAAATTGCCATGGCAGCAGTCCTACCAAATTCTTTTTATGATATAAATATGGTCCTGGCACCTAAACCAGGGAGAGCCAAAATGGAGAAAGAAAATTATAGACCAATTTCTGTAATGAATATAGACAGAAAATCTTTAAATAAGGTATTAGAAAAAAGAATACAGCAACTTATCATGACAGTAATGCGTTATAATCAGTAAGATTTATATCAGGAACTAAAGGCTGGTTCAGTATTAGAAAAGCTATTAGCATTATTGGTCATATCAACAACAAAACTAAGAGAGAAAACGCGATTATCAAAATAGATGCAGAGAAAGTTTTTGACAAAATACAACACTCATTTGTTTTGAAAACACTGGAAAGGAAAGAAATAAATGGAACTTTCCATGAAATAATAAGCAGTATCTATCCAAAACCTTCAGCAAGCATTATATTCAATGGTTATCCCCATTACAATGCTAAATACATTTCCAGTGGGATCAGGGGTGAAACACGGATGTCCATTATCATCACTGTTATTCAGTATTATATTAGAAATGTTAGCTGTATCAGTAAGAGAAGAGAAAGAAACTAAAAGAATTAGAATAAACAAAAAAGTAACTAAGTTATCACTCTTTGCAGGTGATATGATGATATATTTAGAGAATCCCAGAGAATTAAATAAAAAATACTTGAAATAATAAACAACATTGGCAAAGTTGCAGGTTACAAAGTAAACCCACAAAGATCATCTGCATTTCTATATATTACAAACAAAGCCCAACAGCAAGAGATAGAAAGAGAAATCCCATCTAAAGCTTTGGTAGACACTTTAAAATATCTGGGAATTTTCTGCCAAAACAAATCCAGGGGCTGTATGAACACAATTATAAAATATTTTTCACACAAATAAAGTCAGATATAAGTACATGGAAAAACATCAGTTGCTCGTGGGTAGGCCAAGCTAATATAATAAAAGTGGTAATTCTACCTGAAATTAATTTACTTGTTCAATGCCATACCTATCTGATTGACTGTCAGATAATTATTTTCTAGAGCTAGAAAAAGTAATATCAAAATTTATCTGGAAGAATAAAAGGCCAAGAATATCAAGGGAACCAAAGAAAAGAAATGCTAGGGAAGGTGGTCTAGCCCTACGAGATCTCAAATTATATTATAATGTGGCAATTATCAAAACCACTTGGTATTGGTTAAGAAAAAGAGAGACAGACCAGTGAAATAGGTTAAGTATTCAAGACACGGTAGTTAATTACTACAGCAATCTAATGTTTAATAAACCCAAGGATCCCAGCTTCTGGGATAATAACTCACTATTTGACAAAAATTGCTGGGAAAACTGGATTACAGTGTGGTGGATACTGGACGTAGACCAATGCCTGAAATCATAAAGAAGAATAAAGTCAGCATGGATACATGATCTAGGTATAATGATTGATATTATAAACAAATTAGGGGAACAAGCAATTGTATATTTGCCAAACTTATGGAGAAAGTTTTGACCCAATAAGAGATAGAAAACATTATGAAGTGCAAAATGGATAATTTTGATTACATTAAATTGAAAAGTTTTATACAAACAAACCCAATGCAACTAAGATTAGAAAGGAAGCAGAAAACTGGGAAAGAAATTGTACAACTAGTGTCTGGGATAAAGGCTTCATCTCTAAAATATATAGATAACTGAGTCAAATATATAAGAATACAAGTCATTCTCCAATTGATTAATGGTCACAGGATATGAACAGGGAATTTTCAGAGGAAGGAATTAAGGATATCTATAATCATATCAAAAAATGCTCTGTCACTATTGATTAGAAAGATGTAAATCAAAACAACTCTGAAGCACAATAGCACTCCTATCAGATTGGCTATCATGACAAAACGGTAAGTTGATAAATGTTGGAGAAGATGTGGGAGAGTTGGAACACTAATTCAATGTTGGTGGAGCTGTGAGCTGATCCAATTATTTTGGAGAGCAATTTGGAACTATACCCAAAGGGCTACAAAAATGTGTATACCCCTTGATCCAGCAGTACTGCTCCTGAGACTATATCCCAAAGAGATCAAAGGAATGGGAAATGGCCCCAGATGCACAAAAATATTAATAGACACTTTGTGGTGGCCAAAAACTGGAAATCAAGGGGATTCTCATCAATTGGTGAATGGCTGAACAAATTTGGTATATAAATGTAATGGAATATGATTTTGTTATGAAAAATGATGAACAGGAAGACTTCAGAGAAGCCTGGAAATACATATATATGAACTAATTCTCAGTGAAAGGAGCAGGAGGAGAATTCTGTACAGAGCGATAACCACAGTGTGTGAGGAATTTTTCCGGTAGACTTAGTTCTTCTTTGAAATGCATGGATTTAAAAAATTTTCAATGGACTCTGTGAGGCAAAATGTCTTCTATATCCAGAGAAAGAAGAATGAAATTAGATGGCAGATGGAAACATTCCATTTTCTTTTGTATTATGTTTTGTTTTGCTTTATTGTTTCTCCAATTCATTTTAATTCTATGCAACATGAATTTAATAGGAATGTACATGTAGAGCCTATATAAGATTATATGCCATCTCAGGGAGGGAGCTGAGATGGAGAAGGGAATGAGAGCGAGGGAGTGAAAAAATCTAAGACATATGGAAGTGATAGTTGAACACTGAAAACAAATGAAATAATCCAATTTTTAAAAAAATAAAAATATACTAACCAAAATCACAAGAGAAGTCCAAAAATCACATGAAGACAAGAATGTCTCAAAAAGCAGAATGGACAAAATGGAAAAGTTGGTCCAAAAGCACACTGAAGAAAATAATCCCCTAACAATTAGAATGGAGACAGAGTCAAGATCGCAGAGTAGAAGGATGCACCTCTAAAAGTTCTCCTCCCACAACCCATACAATACCTGTGAAAAATCACTCTAAACAAATTCTAGAGGAGCAAAATCCTCAAAATGACAGAGTGAAAGAGATTTCCAGCCCAAGGCAGCTTAGATCTCCGACAGGAAAGGTCTGTTGTACCAGGTGCAGAGTACAGCACAGAACATCGTCAAGGAGAGCACAGGACTGAAGCAGACTTTAAGGTGCCACCATCAGTAGCTGCAGGTCCCAGATTCCTCAACTCACCAATGCCAAAGACAACTTCAAAGGTCAGTGAAAAAGCTCTTTCACTTGAGGGAAAATGGAATATAGTGGTTAAGCCTCAGTCCTAGGAAGAGGCAGTTTCCATTGTTGCAGCCCTGGCCTAAAGCCCCTGGGAACTTGAGCAATCCGATCTCAACCATGAGTGGTGGTCTTAGGGTGAGGAAGAGAGCTGTCATGGTGGAGGTTCTTGAGAGGGAATTCTGCTTACAAACCATAGTGCAGTACTGGAGAGGAATAAACCCCTCTCCCTTGATTGTGCCACTATGGAGGAACTGAAAACCTACAGGTCGCAAGAGTATGCCCTCCCCTTCACAAAGAACTCAAAAGTCAAGTAACTGGCTTGGAAAATGCCCAAAAAAGCCAAAAAGAACAATACAACAGGAAGTTAATTTCTTGGTGAGCAGGTATTGTCATCCATCCTTTCCGATGAGGAGGAGCAATGCATACCGTTAAAGGAAGACATAAAAGTCAAGGATTTTGCATCCAAAACTTACAAAATAAATATACAATGTTCTCAGGCCATGGAAAAGCTCAAAAAGGATTTTGAAATTCATGTAAGGATTTTAATTCATGTAAAAATTGGGAAGAGAAATGAGATAGAGGCAAGAAAATCATGACAAGCAAGTCAGCAGCTTGCTGAAAGAGACACCAAAAAATGCTCAAGAAAATGACACCTTTAAAAATAGAATAACTCAAATGGCAAAAGAAGCCCAAAAAGCCAATGAAAGAAGAATGTTTTAAAGAGTAGAATTAGTCAAATGGAAAAGGAGACTCAAAAGCTCACTGAAGAAAATAATTCTTTAAAAAATTAGAATGGAGTAGATGGAAGCTAAATGACTTTATGAGAAACCAAGAAATTACAAAACAAAACCTAAAGAATGAAAAAATAGAAGACAATGTGAAATATCTCATCCTTTCTGATGAGGAAGAACAATGATTACCACAAAGGAAAGACATAGAAATCAAGGCTTCTGTGTCCCAAACATCCAGAATAAATATTCAATGGTATCAGGCCATGGAAGAGCTCAAAAAAGATTTTGAAAATCAAATAAGAGAGGTGGAGGAAAAACTGGGAAGAGAAATGAGAGAGATGCAAGAAAATCATGGCAAGCAAGTCAACATTTTGCTAAAGGAGACTCAAAAAAATTCTGAAGAAAATAACACCTTCAAAAATAGGCTAACTCAGTGACAAAAGAGGTTCAAAAAGTCAATGAGGAGAACCATGCTTTCAAAAACAGAATTAGCCAAATGGAAAAATAGGTTCAAAAGCTCACTGAAGAAAATAATTCTTTATAAATTAGAATGGAACAGATAGAGGCTAATATTAGACTTTATTAGAAACCAAGAAATCAGAAAACAAAACCAAAAGAAAGAAAAAATGGAAGATAATATGAACTATCTAATTGGAAAAACAACTGACCTGGAAAATAGGTCTAGGGGAGACAATATAAAAATTATGGGACCACCTGAAAGCCATGATCACCAGTCATCATCTTTCATGAACTTATCAAGGAAAACTGCCCTGATATTCTGGAACCAGAGGATAAAATAAATACTAAAAGCATTCACCAATCACCTGCTGAAAGAGATCCAAAAAGAGAAACTGCTAGGAATATGGTAGCCAAATTTCAGAGTTCCCAGGTCAAGGAGAAAATATTGCAAACAGCTAGAAAGAAACAATTTGAGTATTGTGGAAATATAATCAGGATAACACAAGATCCAGCAGTTTCTACATTAAGGGATAGAAGGGCTTGGAATATGATATTCCAGAAGTCAAAGGAACTAAGACTAAAATCAAGAAACACCTACCTGGCAAAACTGAGTATAATACTTCAGGGGAAAAATGGTCATGAAATGAAATAGAGGACTTTCAAGCATTCTTGATGAAAAAAAATCAGAGCTGAAAAGAAAATTTGACTTTCCAACACAAGAATCATGAGAAGCATGAAAAAGTAAACAGGAAAGAGATATCACAAGAGACTTACTAAAGTTGAATTGTTTACATCCCTACATGGAAAGATAATATTTGTAACTCTTGAAACTTTTCTCAGTATTTGGATATTTGGAGGGATTATGCTCATACACACACACACACACAAACACACACACATATATATATATATATATATATATATATATGTGTGTGTGTGTGTATATATATATATATATATATAATTTATATGTATATAGTCCATGGGCACAGGGTTGAGTTGAATGGGATGGGATGATACCTAAATAAATAAAGTTAAGTCGTGAGAGAGGAATATATTTGTGGAGTGGAAAAAAATGCAGTGGGGTAAATTCTGTCTCATAAAAAAAGAGAAGAAAAAGCTTTTTCAATGGAGGGGAAAAGGGGGAGGTGAGAGGGAAAACTTTAAGTTTACGTCATCACATTTGGCTTAAGGACAGAATAATATGCACTCTCAATTTGGTATGAAAATCTTTCTTACACTACAGGAAAGTAGGAGAGGAGGAGATAATTTGGGGTGTGTGGGGGTATGATAGAAGTGAGGGCAAATGAGAGGATGGGGTAATTAGAAGTAAACAGTTTTGGGGAGGGGTAAGGTAAAAACAGAGAATAGATTAAATGTGGGAGCAGGATAGGATGGAGGAAATACAGATACTCTTTCACAATGTAACTATTACGGAAGTCTTTAGCAATACTACACATATATAGCCCATATTGAATTGCTTGCCTTGTCAGTGGGGATGGGTGGAGAGGGAGAAAGAGAGAGAATTTAGAACTCAAAGTTTTAGGAACATATGTTGAGAATTGTTTTGGCATGCAAGTGGGAAATAGGAAATACTAGCAATGGAGTATAGAAATCTATCTTGCTTTACAAGAAAAGAGAGAAGATGAGGATAAGGGAAGGGAGGGATGTGATATAAGGGAGGATAGATTGGGGGAAGGGTTAATCAGAATGCACAGTGTTTAGGGGTGTAGGAGGGAAGAGATGGGAAGAAAATTTGAAACTCAAAAGCTTGTGGAAATGAATATTGAAAACTAAACAAATAAATTGGAAAAAAAATCCATTCGAATGGAGCAAATGGAAGCTGGTTACTTTATGAGAAATCAAGAAATTGCAAAAGGAAATGAAAAGAAATATGTCATTGGAAATAAAACTGACCTGGTAAATAGATCAAGGAGAAATAATTTTTAAATTAGTGGTTTACTTGAAAACGATGATACGAGAGAGCCTACACATCATCTTTCAAGAAATTATCAAGGAAAACTGCCCTGATATTCAAGAACCAGAGGGTCAAAATAGCAATGGAAAAAAATCTATCAATTACCTTCTGAAACAGTTCCCAAAAGGAAAACTAGGATTTCTGTAGCCAAATTCAAGAGTTCCCAAATGAAGGAGAAAATATTACAAGCAGCTAGCAAGAAATAATTCAAATATTTTGGAAGCACAATCAAGGTTATGCAGGATTTAACAATTTCTACACTAAGGGGCTGGAAAGCTTGGGATATAATATTTCAGAGGTCAAAGGAGATAGGATTCACATCAAGAATAAACTACCGAGAAAAACTGAGTATAATACTTCAGGGGAAAAGTGGAATTTCAATGAAATACATGACTTCCAAGCATTCTTATTGAAAATGCCAGAGCTGGGGCAGAGCCAAGATGGCTGAGTAGAAAGACACACATATGCTAGCTCTCCCTTCACAGCCCATAAAATACCTGTAAAGAAAGACTCTCAAAAAATTTTAGAGCAGCAGAAGCCACAGAACGACAGAGTTGAGGAGATTTCCAGCCCAGAGTGACCTGAAACACTGATGGGAAATGTGTGTTGCACCAGACTCAGAGCAGAGCCCAGCCCAGCTTTGGCCACACAGCCTGGCTATGCAAGGAGGATGAAAGCAGGCCTCGGGGCTGGAATCCCCTGTCACAGTAGCAGTGATTCACAGATCCCTCAACCCACAGGCACCAAAGGTCAGTGACAAGGTTTTTTCAGTTGGCCAAGAGGGGAGAAGGACCTTCCCAAACCTCTGATCTCAGGCTGTGGTCCACAGAGGTCCTATCAGGCTGGCTGCAGAAGCTTCCCCAGCAGGCCCTACAGCAGCCTGCACCAATTGTTGGATAGTAAAACCTCTAGGGGCACTTAGTAGCTGATTCTTACCTCAGCCCTGTGTAGAGGCCCTGTCCCTACTTAATAACCTTGAGGGATTTGAGTAACTGATCTTTATCTCACCCTAAATGGCATCCCTGCCCCTGCAGCTTATCTGAATCTCAGTCTGCAGTGCTGACTTGGCTGAATTGGAGGCGAGATTGTTGTGAAGACAAAACTCTATTACTCAAATTCTGGGCACAAAAATTTCTACTTTCTCCCAGACCAGTGCACACAATTGGTTCTACCACTTTGGAGGAACTCACATCTTATAGACCACCAGAGTATACCCTACTCCTCAAAAAGGACCCAAAAGTCAAGTAACTGGTTGGGAAAATGCCCAAGAAAGGAGGGAACCAATAAAGCTATAGAAGGTTACTTTCCTAGTGAATATATATCTTCTCCCATTCTTTCTGATGAGGAAAAGCAATGCTTACGATCATGGAAAGACATAAAAGTCAAGGTTTTGGTACCCCAAACATCCAAAATAAATATTCAATGGGCTCAGGCCATGGAAGAGCTCAAAAAGGATTTTGAAAATCAAGTAAGAGAAGTGGAGGAAAAATTGGGAAGAGAAATGAGAGAGATGCAAGAAAATCATGAAAATCAGGTCAACACCTTGCTAATGGGGACTCAAAACAAAATGCTAAAGAAAAGAACACCTTAAAAAATAGGCTAACTCAATTGGCAAAAGAGGTTCTAAAAGCCAATGAGGAGAAGAATGCTTTAAAAAGCAGAATTAGCCAAATGGAAAAGGACGTTCAAGAGCTCACTAAAAAAAATAGTTCTTTAAAAATTAGAATGAAACAGATTGAGGCTAATGACTTTCTGAGAAACCAAGAAATCCCAAAACAAAACCAAAAGAATGAAAAAAAAATGGAAGATAATGTGAAATATCTCACTGGAAAAACAATTGACCTGGAAAATAGATCTAGGGGAGACAACGTAAAAATTATGGGACTACTTGAAAGCCATGATCACAAGAAGAGTCTGGCCATCATCTTTCATGAATTTATCAAGGAAAACTGCCCTGATATTCTAGAATCATTGAGCAAAATAAATACTGAAAGCTTTCACCAATCATCTGCTGAAAAAGATCCAGAAAATAAACTCCTAGGAACATTGTAGCCAATTTCCAGAGTTCCCAGGTCAAGGAGAAAATATTGCAAGCAGCTAGAAAGAAACAATTTGAGTATCATGGAAATAAAATCAGGATAACGCAAGATCTAGCAGTTTCTACATTAAGGGATAGAAGAGCTTGGAATATGATATTCCAGAAATCAAAGGACCTAGGACTAAAACCAAGAATCACCTACCCAGTAAAACTGAGTATAATACTGCCCCAGCCTGCGGGGCAAGAATGTGGACCCTGGAAGAAAGGAGAGGGTGGGGTCAGGAGACGCGAAGAATGGAGACAAGACAAGCTTTCTGATCAAGTCTCGTTTATTGAGGGGTAGGGTAGCAGTAATTATAGTGGTGAAAGAGGGAGTAAGGGGTTTACAGTAAGCAGCAGTGGGAGGGGTAGTAAGATGTTTCAAATATTTTACAAGGGCAGGATGTTTGCTCCCAGCGGCAGTTCAGACCTTTATCTTGATAATAGATAGCCATGACTCCCCACATAATACTTCAGAGGAAAAATGGTCTTTCAATGAAATACAGGACTTTCAAGCATTCTTGATGAAAAAATCAGAGCTGAAAAAGAAAATCTGACTTTCAAACACAAGAATTAAGAGAAGCATGAAAAGCTAAACAGTAAAGAGAAATCATAAGGGACTTACTAAAGTTGAACTGTTTACATTGGAAAGACAATATTTGTAAATCCTGAAACTTTTTTCGGTATCTGGGTAGTTGGTGGGATTACACACACACACACACACACAGAGAGAGAGAGAGAGAGAGAGAGAGAGAGAAAGGGAGAGAGCGAGAGAGAGAGACAGAGAGAGAGACAGAGAGAGAGACAGAGAGAGAGATGGAGAGCACAGGGTGAGTTGAATAGGATGTGATCATATCTTAAAAAAATGAAATTAAGGGGTGAGACAGAAATATATTGGGAGGAGAAAGGGAGAAATGGAATGAGGCAAATTATCTCTCAGAAGAGAGGCAAGTAAAAGACTTTTCAGTGGAGGGAAAAAGGGGAGAGGTGAGAGAAAAAACATAAGCTTACTGTCATCACAATCGACTAAAGGAAGGAATAAAATGCACACTCATTTTGGTATGAAAACATGTGTCACAATATAGGATAGTGGGGAAGAAGGGGATAAGTTGGAGGGATGATGGAAGGGAGGGCAATAGGAGGAGGGAGCGATTAGATGTCAACAGTTTTGGGGAGGGACAAGGTCAAAAGCGAGAATAGAAGAAATGGGGGATAGATAGGATGGAGGGAAATATAGTTAGTCTTACACAACACTATTATGGAACTCATTTGCAAAATTACACAGATATGGCCTATATTAAAGTGCTTGCCTTCCCAATGGGGATGGCTGAGGAGGGAGGGAGGAAGAGAAGTTGGAACTCAATGTTTTAGGAACAACTGTTGATTGTTTTTCTTGCATACAACTAGGAAATAAGAAATACAGGTAATGGGGTGTAGAAATTTTTCTTGCCTTACAGGACAAACGAGAAGATGAGAATAAGGGGAGGGAAGATTGGTAATAGGGGTAATTAGAATGCTTGGCATTTTGGGGTGTCAGGCAGGGGAAAAAATTTGGAACTCAAAATTTTGTGGAAATGAATGTTGAAAAATTTAATAACTTAAAAAAATGCCAGAGCTGAAAAGAAAAATTGACTTTCAAATACAATAATCAAGAGAAACATGAAAAGATAAAACAGGAAAAAGAAGCTATAAGGGACTTATTAAAATTGAACTGTTTACATTCCTATATGAAAAGATGATATTTGTAACTAATGAGATCTTTCTCAGTATTAGGGTAGTTATAATCCTTGTGTGCGTTTGTGTGTATATGTGTGTATCTGTATACATGTGCATGTATATATATATATATATACATATATATTTCCACATATATGCATATATATGTATATACACACATATGTTGGTGTGGTGGGTGACTATATATGTATATCTACATATGTTTGTGTGTGTGTGTGTGTGTGTAGGTAGGTAGAAGGCACCAGATCAGTTGAATATGAAGGGAGGATACCTAAAAAATAAAATTAAGTGTTGAAAGGAATGTATTGGGAGAAAGAGAAAGGAAGAGGTAGAGGGTAGCAAATCATCTCACACACAAAAAGGCAAGAAAGAGCTTGTATAAATGAGAGGAAGAGGGCGGGGGTGAGAGGGAATCAGTGAGTCTTAGTCCCATTGGATTTGACTGAAGTGGAAAATAACACACATTGAATTGGTTATGGAAATCTATCTTGCCCTACAGGAAGGCAGGGGGAAGGGGGATAGTAGGAGGAGGAGGATGGAGGGGATGGTAGTTTGGAGAAAGAAGTAATCTGAGGAAAATACTATTGTGGGTAGACAGGTCAAGGGAGAGAATAGGATAAATGGAGGGCAGCACAAGATAGAGGGAATGTGTTTGATCTTTTGCAACTTGGCTATTATGGAGGTGTTTTGCATGCCTACACATGTATGACCTACGTCAAAGTGCTTGTTTTCTCAATGAGGGTTGGTGGGGAGGGAGGATGAGAGAGAATGTAGCATTCAAAACTTTAAAAATGGATGTTAAAATTGTTTTTGCATGTAACTGAGAAATAACTTGTTCATGCAATGGGGTATAGAAATCTATCTTGTTGTACATGAAAATAGAGGGGAGGGAGGGAATAGAGATAGAGGGGAGAGCAGATTGTGGAAAGTGGTGGGTGGGTTACATGTTGTCATGGGATGGGGAAGGGGAGAAATGGGAAGAAAATTTGGAATTCAAAATCTTGTGGAATGGTGAAAACTGAAAATAAATGAATTATATTTAAGAAAAAGAAGGACAAGGGAGGCACAAGGCCTGCAAGTGTGAGGGAGAAAGGCTAGAGGAGAAACTAGCTCACTTAGCATGAGGTTCTATAGTTAAAGAAGTTGGACTTGAACTATACATGTGAAAGAAAGAAAAAAAAATCTTGGCCTATATGGCTCTTATCTAGAAAAATCTAGGATAACAAATTACTTAAGTAAACCTAGGTTCTCTCTGTGTCATATATTGACCCCAATAATCATAGCAGTGAAAACCATCTGAAACCAAAAATTCAAACAACAGTAATGATTTGAGCAAGTGTGCTATATTTTTTCTTATTATGTACATTATACCTGGGATATTTTTGCCTTTTGACTTACCCTTAGTACTGAATTTTTAATCTATTGTTTAATCACTGAACCTATAAGCATTTTTCAAATATCTTCTGTATTTCAGGCACTTTAATTCAGTTCTCTGGAAGCTGGATTATTTAAACATTATTATTATGATATCTCCAATGATATTTTACTTTAAAGCACTATATTTTATTTTTGGTATTTTTCTTATTAACTGTATCAATTACTTTCGAATAGCAATGATATCTAAGAAATATTAGCAGCCTATATAGTACCAAATATTCCAAATTATCTGATTTGTGGTCAGGTTAAAAGAGAATGCTGTGGTTTAATTTAGTTTTAGATAGCCACTATAAGATGTGGAAAGAGTTTCACCAAGAAATGTAATAGAGCAGAGTATTCCTCCTAGCACTAATAACCATTTACATCATCTTTTCTTTTTCCAATCCAAAATACTGTATTTTAATAAATTTTAAAAATGAAATGTTGTAAAAAATGAAAATTCTTTTGTTTTACCTTTATTTTGGAGATGTATTTGAATTTTTAGGAAAGATTATCTTTCTTCCAGTTAAGAAATATTGACTAGCTTGTCATTATGTTAACTTGAATCAGACCTTGAAGTGGTGATTCATGCCTTTTTATAATTTCAAGATTAGATTATTGCAATTCTCTTCTGGCTACTTGCTCAGTAGGATGCTGCATAAGTTCCAGCTGGTGCAGGATGAATCTTCTTGCAAAAAGGATCAGTTTTAACATTTTAAGTCCTTTTCCAATCATTGCTTAGATCATAATTAAATAACATATTGATTATAAAACAACCCTTCTTCCTTGGAAGTGTCTTATCACACAGGCTCATTGAATGTTATCAGACTTTCCACTTACATAATCTCACTCAAATTTTTGAACTGCCCTAAAATCAATTCCTAATCATCATGGAGCTAAAGCCTCATAGTGTTGCCATGTGCTTTCATTTTTGCTCCTTTCCAAAAATAAATATGTGACTTGGCATTCCATGTGTTTATGTCAAACGAGGTCATCACTTAAGGTTATCACTTAAGCTTCTAAAAACATTAAAAATTACTAACTGTTTCAAGGTAATGATGCTTATATTAATTTTGTTTTCTAAAGTTCCAAAATATTTTACAGAAAAAAATATTACAAAGAGGATGCTCTAGGATGATACAGTGTACATGCTTTGATGGAGTACTAAGAGTCATGTCACATAGCAAAAAAAATCTGGGACAATTAAATATATCAGAAATTCTGCCTTGAAAAATAAAGTTTATTAATACAAATGGTATAATGTTTAAAAGGACAGGAAGCTTTTCTAATCAGTGGGACCCATTCAACCAGGGATCAGAAATATTCTTCTAATATATTTCTTATCTGGTACAAGTCTTTTATTTGTGATCTCCAAGAAAATCACAAACAGAAAATTGTTAAGAGTTCCATAGGTATCTATTATGGGAATCACCAACCACCAGAGATTGATTTGGGTATTAGTCTTATTTTCTAAGTAATTCAGTGAAAGGTAAACTAGAATCATCATTCTCCTGAGAACTTTCATCCTGAAATTAGTTCTTTCAATTTTTATTTCAAGGACATTCTTATTTCAATCACCAGAAAAATAATACAGACATTCTTTATAATCTCTCACCTAGAGAGCATTAATAGAAGATGATAGATTGATAAATTGATGGATGGATAGCTAGATAAATGTAATGATAATTTGAACTGTAAAATCTTTCCTATTCATTAATAGGCCCATTGAGTCACATGGAGCCTGTGGTGGGTGCAGAAGGAAGAGGCTCAGCTAGAGCATACCTGAGAGGAAGTGAGTCGTGAGAGCAGTCAGAGCTAGGAAGGATGCAGGTTCCTGGGGAGCATAAGTGATTTTGTGATTGTTTGTAATTGTTTGTGATTTTATTTAAGAGAGCTGACTTGTGATGAGTAGAATGGACTTGGTTTGTGGGAAGTCTACCAGGGGAAAGCCTTGGGGATGATGTTGCCCTCTGTATTGTTATTTTGTATAGGTTTTTGTTGCTTGATGGATTTGGCTTTTTGGTATCTGAATAAATGTTTTGGTTCTGCCTTCCTTATGTAGAGTTTTTGGTATTTCATGATATTGAATTATGCCTTGATACTCATGCCTGTTGTGAGCATTGTGAACATTGCACTGGTACCACAATAGGTGCATCTGACATCATCTTTAATCTCACTCTTCTTTGTCCTAAATAGGATTATCAAATTAGGTTTTTTGAAAATGTGGTATAAGCTTTTATTTATATCAGTTTAAAAATGAAGAAGAGGCCAGAAATGAACATTTATTAAGCAGCTATTAGGTGCCAGGCACTGTACTAAGTTCTTTACAAATATTATCTCATTTCTTCATCATAAGAACCTGGTAAGGTAGGTGGTATTTTTATTTCTGTTTTGCCAAGGAGGAAACTGAGGCAGACAGGTTAAGTGACTTGCCCAGGGTAGTACCTTCAACTGGATTTAAACTCAGATTTTCCAGACTCCAGGACTTCTGCTGTATCTATTCAGACACATAGCTGCCTTATAATGAACAAAGCTCTTCAACAGTTCAAAAATTTAATAAAATCTTCAATAGCTCACTATTACTTACAAAGTGTAGTCCAAGTTCCTTAACCCAGAACTCGGACAGAAGTCTCAGGAAATATAAGAAAAATGGATTAAAAGGAATTTGTTGTGCTTGGAATAATGATTATCATCTATAAATACTGACCTTCTATCGTGAATGGACTAACAATTACTTCCACAGTCATGGAGAAGTGGGTTATTAATTGATACAAATGAGCAGAGATAATTGAAAAGGCTTGGTCATACAATAATTAGTGAAAGAAAAATGAGACAATACCAGGAAGAAAAGAGGTCTCAGGGGAAGCATGATAGCAATATTCAGTCATTCAAAAGGCTATGCTGTCATGTGAAAGATGGTGAAAACTAGTTCTATTTGGCACAAAAAAATAGAACTAGGAGCAAGGGGTTGAAGCTGTAATGATACCAGTTAAGATGCAATATTAGGAAAATATTCCTAAAAATTCAAGCTATCAAAAAAATAGAATACAATGGTACTCCATTCTATTTTAGAGAAGTAGTAGGTATTGTCTCATTACTACACTCCATCTCTCTGATTAGAAGATGAGACCATGAACTCCAAACCACCACTTAAGGAAAGAGCACAACTGACATATATCCTCATTTCAAACTTTCAGAAGAAGTACATCCTCCACCTCTTAAGCCCCTACTGGATGTCTTCAACTAAAAGTTATATGATTTCTGGGTAGCCTTGTCGTACTGGTGATGGTTGTACCATTAGGATTGCATTCGCTACATGTTTCTGAGACTCTCTATAAATCAAATTCTGTGTTACTATGAAAATAAAAGAATGCTCTAGGGCCTAGAGCAGGGGTAGGGAACCTGCAAACTCAAGGCCACATGTGGCCCTCTAGTTTTTCAAGTGAGACCTTTTGACTGGATTGAAATTTCATAGAACAAAGTCTCTTAATAAAAGGATTAGTTCTATAAAACTAGTGTTCAGTCAAAAGGCCATACCCAAGGAACTGGAAGGCCAGATGTGAGGCCATGGGTTCCCCACCCTTAGTCTTGAGTCTAAGCTGATGGAAGAAGGAAGTAACACTGAGCAGGTGGTTAAAACAGTGGGAGTAGACAAGATTATGGAAAAATGCACACATAGGTAGAAAGATGATAAAGTCCTGAGATAATGTTGCTATCAGACAATATTTTGTTTAAGCTTCAAGCATATTGCTTTGTTGTAATTATTTTATTTTTATTTCCTATTTCAAGAGCCTCAAGGAATTGTGTGGTAGGAAGAAGAAACGTCTGGTCATGTTGAAAGAATGACACATAACAAATAGAAAGGTTGTAACTTTTTCTTTTAAAAATGATGGCACCCTTTTACTATGCTTTAAAAAGAGTGGTTGTGTTCCCTTTCTCTTACTTTTCACAAGCATGTGGGAGCTCTTTCTAGTTACTCTCTTACAGTTCCCAATGTGGAGAAGGCATTCCTCTTTCCACTACTCATTGTCAGGGTGGTTAGTTACTTATGGTAATGAGCACATATGCTCCCTAGGCAAATCTGAGTTTATTCCTGAGAGATTGTTGGCTCTGTTACGTATTATGTTTTTTTTTTTTCTATTTAGCTCTTCATGTCCAAAGAAAGAGAAAAAAAAGATCTTCCTCCCCCTGTGCTCTCTCTCTATAATGAACTTTTAGCAATATTTGGACAACAGTCACAGGATAGTCAGGAAAGGATAAGTTGTCATCTAATTCGTTGGAAGGACATTCTAAACTGTTGAAATCACAGATTCACTTCAGAATTTGAGCATAACTAGCTTTAGAACAGTGAAACATTTATTTGCCTTTTTCATGTCTGAAGTGATTTGTCTCGGGCAGCAGCTGAAAAGCATTTCTCAGAATGACAGATTGAAATTATTGGTAAATCTTGATTTGGGAAAACATCTTACCCTCAGGAAATGCACTTTAAGTAACCCTAGGAAACTTTTATTCTAGTTTTTAAAAGAAAAGCAGTTCCTTGCTGGACCTTGGCACGTCATCTTTCACAGGCTATTACTGTAGTCAGTCAATAAACACTTATAATGTGCCTACCTACTATGCACAAGGCACTCTGCTAAGCACTGGGTATAACACAATAAAAAAGACATTCACTTGCCTACAGGAGCTTGAAATTTAATGGGGGTAAAAAAATTTGGTAAAGGAAGCTGAAAACAGGGAGAGGAGGGAAAACATATCTCATGCTGGGGCATGGTGAAGAAGTGAGAGAAATCTCAAAGTATTGCGACCAATTGAGAAATGAGGTGATTGCTGAGCTGAGATTTCTCCTTAAACGGATGTTTCATGTTCATGACACTACCCTTCATTCAGAGAGGCAGAGGGCAATGATGGGGTGGAGTAGTAAAGCTGATGATAAATATGAAGAATACAGTGATGAGGAAGTAGGAATGGAAATGAAGGAGCTTGGGTAAGTAGAGCCCATATTTTGATGGCTCTACACTGAGAAAACAGTGTATAAATGGTTGCGTAATTTTAGATTGATAATTCTAGTACACTATTACCAAATCCCATTAAGTTTTTATGTATAATAAATTCTCATATAATGTATAAATTATGTATAAGTTATATAGTTTATACCGTACTGTGATCTTTTATTTTTGGCAAATATTTTTGTATTAAACTCACATAGTCAAAACAAAATTTCCACTCCTTATATATAGCAGAACAAAATAAAAGACTTCTATATAAAAGGGGTTGAACTAGAATTTATTGTGAAAATGTGGCAGACACTGTGCTAAACACTTTACAATTGAGGAAACTGAAGCAGACAAGTGTCTCGTACAAGATTTTATAACTAGGACACATCTGTGGACAAACATGAGCTCAAGTCTGCCTAACTACAGGCTTAACACTCCACTACCTGCCTCTGTACAAAACCAGAAATCTCCATTTCATACTACTTTTTTAAGTATATAATTTACACCTTACTTTTAAAAGTATCCCATTTTTTTTTCCTTCTGAATTGCCTCCTTTTTTGTTCTGTGAATTTTTAAAAGTTACAATGTCACTTTTTTGGGGGTGGTAGGGATCAAGAGGCAACACTATTGCTAATTCTCCCTATTATTCTCCTTTCTGCCCAATTACAACTAAGAAAAAGAAAAAAAAAAGAGAACAAATACAAATAGTCAAACAAAATTAAACCACACAGTGACAATGTCAAAAAATGAATATATTTTTTTCTATGCTTTGTGTCCTCTTCTTTATCAGGATTTGGATAATGGTAAATGCTTCATCATAAGTTCTCCAAAGACACGACTGATCATTGCATTAATAAGAGCACCAAAGTTTTCAAAATTGGTTTTCTTTACAATATTGTTTTCCTTTTATAGATAGGTCTCCTGGTTCTTCTCACTTCACGTTGCATCCATTCACACTATCTAAGATTCTCTAAAATTGTCTCATTAAAAATGAATACAATTGTCTCTTTTGTCACATGATAGTCTATTATATTCAAAATTTATCCTTATTCTCTAGTTTTATAGGAGACCATTTAAGGCATCCACTAATAGTCTAATTATTTTCTTTTCTTCTTTAGCCTTTAAATCTCCATTTCAGAAACACGATGTTTCATTAACTCTGGCTATTCCTGTTCTTTTATTATCTTCCTTCTGGATTGGGGTTATGAAGCAGATAATTCATGTATTCTTTCTATTTTTATTTTGCCTAGTACTTAAAATACATCCTAGAAAGTTTAATTTATAATTTCTTGTATTTTGGGGCAATGCAGTTGTTTCTGCTTGGTCTCATTGTAACTCTGCTAGATCCTTGAATTGAAATTTACCTGCTAGGCTTAAGCTATTCCCCTCACTTCACCCCAGGATCTTGAAAGCTCTGAGCACTGCATCTTCAGGGACATTTCTGTTATCTCAAGTCAGAATGCAATAGATCTCAGAGCCCCTTTACCTGGCCTTTCTCAGCCTGTGCTGGGTAATACTCTGCTATTTACTGCCCTATGGAAGTTGTTAAGCACTATTGAGATTCTCACTCTCAGGATTTCCGATCTTCTGGGAAATTCGTGATCATTTTTTTTCCAAAGTGATCTGCTTTTTATTGCCTATAGACACATATTCTTTCAGTCTCTATGTATCTGTGACTTTCTTTGATTTTGCTGGGAGGCTTGTCTGTACTGATTTCAGTTTTGTTCATGGGCACATCTTTTCCTGTTCTGGATACCATCTTGTGTATATTTGGGGTAAAAGAAGTAAGTTACTGCAAGTTCCGGATGTAGTAATCATTATTCAATCTGGTTCAAATCTTAAGGTTTTTCTGGAAAAAGTAGGTGAGTGATGGGGTGGGAGAGAGCTATACCTCCATTCAATCAGCCATCTTGGATTCTGTCATGCTGCTGTGATCTTTATGAAAGTTATGTGCATACAAGTCAGGTTACAGAATAAAATGAGGACTTTCAGACCTAGGTGGAGAGGGGGACAAGGCACAGTGAAGAAGCATGAGCAGACAAGGATCATAAGAAATAAGGAATCAGACATATATCACACATTGGCTATAAGCTTGCCCTGGGCAGTAGTACTCATCTCATCAATCCTTTGTTCATGGAGTAATTCCAAGTTTGATTCCCTTCTACCTCAATTATATACTGAGAAGTTTGCTTCAGCTTTTTAGAAGACAGTTTAAAGATTTCTGATATTGAATATTTTTGTTAACATCAAAGACTATCATAGATATACAAATATTTCCTTTAATTTATTTCCTATTGCAAGGCATTTCACAAAACCCAGAAAGACTTCATAAGCTTAAAAGATGGGAGGATTTCTTTGTCTAAACTTTGCTGCTAATGGGTCCCTCAGTTGGGGGAGGGTTAAATGCTAAATAATTTATGGACCGAGGCTTGAGTGTGTGCAACAGTGCAAATTTGGTTGAGCAGAGCTAAGGAGGTATTGGCTATTCCCTCTCTTGTACACAATGCCTTTGTTTTGTACCCCACATCAGTAATAATGTGTAGCAATTGGGGAATTTTCACCTTTGTGGGAGGTGAGAATAGGCCAGTATTCTCAGAAAATAATCTTGTAGATGGATAGCCATATCAACTCATCATTTCCATGAGAAGGAACACCATTTCTACCAGTTAATTAGAAAACAAATTACTTTTTAATAAGAATAGAATTGTTTCTAATAAATTGTTGAAATATCATTAAATTACTTGTAAATGTCAACTAAAATTAACAAATCACTGCAATGTAAAATCATTCTAACAAATTAAATAATTAGCTAGTGAATGTTAATCAGTTTTATGGATATTTTATTACTTTTGTGGGGGACCAAGCCCTTATAAAAGAGATTAGTTTGTGCATTTAAAAGATGATTAACATTTAAATAGAATTTTTATTTTATTTTGAACTGCTAAGCTTAGTAATATCAGAAGTTTATCTCATATTAAAGGACTGCCATTTTAAGGGGTAAAAGGATTTCTAGTCCCATATGAGCTGTCATTAGCTTTACACAACAGACACTGATATTTTTTTTTTTAATTTATCATTTTGTTTCTGGAAAGTATAGATGTAGTATGGCCCTGTGAATAAAGTGCTAGGATTGAAACAAGGAGTACCTTAGTACAAATTCCACTTCATTATCTTGTTATGTGACCCTAGGCAATTCACTTAACCTTGCAGTTTCCTAAGATTTATTCCCATATTTTTATTAGATTTTTCTGATATTTCCATTTTTTTTTAAAAGTAGAGTTCTATGATCTGGAATACTGGAATACTTAGAACATTTCAGAACATGATGCTTTTTTTTTTTTTTTTCCCTCCAGAAAAGTGATTCTTGGTAATGATCTATCCTTAAAATAAGATTCTTTGCAACTTGGTTCTAGCAGACTTATAAGAAAAATAACACTGTGAAAGCCATTGCTCATTATAATTTCAATTCGTTCAAATAGTATAAACAAATAAAAAGGCAATTAGATAACTCCATGAATAGAGTGTTAGACTTGCAATCAAGATACTTCATGTTCAAATCCTACACTTACTAGCTGCCTGACCAGGGGAAGTCACTAAAGCTCTATGAGGTTTCCTCCCAGGTAAAACAAAGATAAGAATTACACCCATATTTCTGAGAGTTCCTTTGATGTCCAAATGAAATAACACCTGTAAAGCACTTTGAAAAATCTTAAAGTGTCATATAACTCATTAACTCTGAATATGGGATATTTTAATAGAGGCAATTAGAATGCTTGGTGTTTTAGGGTGGGGGAGGGGAGAAGTGGGGAGAAAATTTGGAACCCATTTTGTGAAAATGAATGTTAAAAGTTAAATTAATTAATTAAAAATATTAAATCCTACCTCATCATAATGTATTGTTCTAGTGATAAGTTGCTGTATTCTTTTCGCTAATACGGTATTTAAAATTTTTGTATCTACATTTATTAGAGAAATTGGTCTATAATTTGCTTTCTCTGTTTTCACTCCTCCTGGTTTAGGTATCAAAACCATCTTTTTATCATAGAAAGAATTTGATAGGACTCCTTCTTCCCCAATATTCCCAAATAGTGTATATGTTATTGGAATTAACTGTTCTTTAAGTGTTTGATGGAATTGTCTTGTAAATCCATCTGGCCCTGGAGGTTTTTAACTAGAGAGTTCATTAATGATTTGTTCAACTTCCTTTTCTGAGATGGGTTTATTTAAGTAGACAAAAGTTTCTGTTAATCTGGGCAATTTATATTTTTTTAAAGTAATCATCCATCTCATTCAGATTGTCGAATTTATGGGCACCTAGGTGGGCAAAATAACGTCTAGCTATTGTTTTAATTTCATTCTCATTGGAGCTTAGTTCACCCTTTTCATTACTGATATTGGTAATTTTGTTTCCTTCTTTCATTTTTTGATCAAATTGACCAAAGGTTTATCAATTGTATTGGTTTTTTCTTAAAACCAACTCTTACTTTTGTTCATTAGTTTAATATTTTTCTTACTTTCAATTTTTCTAATCTCTTTTTTGGTTTTCAGTATTTCTAATTTGGTATTTTCTTGGGGATTTTCATTTTGTTCTTTTTCTAGCTTTTTCAGCTGCATGCCCAATTCATTGATTTTCTATTTCTCTACTTTATTCAGACAGGCATTTGATATAGAACTTCCCCTAAGAACTGCTTTTGCACTATACAGTAAGATTTGTTGGTTGTCTCATTATTGTCATTCTCTTGAATGAAGTTATTGATTGTTTCTATAATTTGTTGTCTTCCCCACTTACTTTTTAGGATTGGACTGTTCAGTTTCCAGTTACTTTTTTGGTTTATATTTCCATGGCCTTTGATTATATATAATTTTTATTGCATTATGATCTGAGAAGGATTCATTGGCTATCGCTGCCTTTCAGCATGGGATTGTGAGGTTTTCATAGTCTAGTACATGGTCAATTTTTGTATATGTGCCAATATACCTCTGAGAAAAAAGGTATATTCCTTTCTATCAACATTCAATTTTCTCCAGAGATCTATCATATCTAACTTATCCATAGTTTTGTTCACCTCCTTAACTTTTTTCTTATTTATTTTGAAGTTAGATTTATCAGGGTCAGAGAGGGAGAGGTTGAGGTTCCCCACTGATATAGTTTTGCTCTCTGTTTCTTCCTGCAACTCCCCTTCTCCTCTGAGAATCTGGATCCTATACCACTTGGAATATATATGTTTAGTAATGAAATTACTTCGTTGTCTATGGTGTCCTTTAGCAGGATGTAGTTTCTTTTCTTATCCCTTTCAGATCGATCTACTTCTCCTTTTGCTTTGTCTGAGGTTTGGACTCTTATTCCTCCTTTTTTATATCAGATGAAGCACAATATATTCTGCTCCAACCTTTTATACTTTCTCTGTGTGTATCTCCCCTTTTCAAATGTGTTTCTTCTAAACAACATATTATTAGATTATGATTTTTAATCCGTTCTGCTGTCTCCATTTTATGGAAGAGTTCACCCCATTCACTCACATTTAGAGTTATGATTACTCTCTGTATCTTTCCCTCCATCATCATCCCCTCCTGTTTGTGCTTTTAGTTCTCCCTTGTCTCTTCCCCTTCACAATAGAGTTTTAATTTTGGACCACCACCTCCTTCGGTCTTGCCTCCCTTCTTTCAGTCCTCTCCATTTTGCTCCCTTTTTCCCTTCTACTTCTTCCCTCTCTTTTAGCCTCCCTTCTCCTTTCTTTCACCCCTCCCCTCCTACTGCCCATAGAACTATTTAGATTTCTATACTTAACTGAGTTTGTTGTTTCCTCCTTGAACCAAATCAGATGAGAGCAAATCTCAAACAATGCTAATCTCCCTCCCCTCTTACCCTCTACTGTAATATATTTTTGAGTGTCTTCCTGTGATATAATTTACCTTTTTCTGACTCCTTTTTTTCACATCTCCCATTAAAATCCCTTCTCACCCTTAAATCACAGTTTTTATTCTCACATCATTTACTTTATACCTGCTCCCTCTATCTATGTACATGTCTTCTGTATATAATAATAAACATACAATTCTCAATATTAACAAATACCATCTTCCTTTATAGGGATGTAAATAGTTTTTCCATATTGAATAGCAAGTTTTTTCCCCTGTTTACCATTTTATGCCTCTCATGAGAGTTGTGTTTCAAAATCTAATTTTCTAATGAGCTCTGGTCTTTTCATCACGAAGGTCAGGAAATTCCTTATTTCTTTGAATGTCCATCTCCTTGCCTGAAACATAATGCTCAACTTTGCTGGGTAATTGACCCTTGATTGTAATCGCAGCTCCTTTGTCTTACAGAATATCATATTTCATTCCCTTTGATCTTTTAATATAGAAACTGCAGGATCCTGTGTGCTCCTGACTGGAGTTCCTCAATATTTGACTGGCTTTTTCTGGCTACCTGAAGTATTTCCTCTTTGCCTTGATAGTTACGGAATTTGCCAATTATATTCCTTGGAGTTTTTACGTTAGAATCCCTTTCAGGAGGTGAATGATGTATTCCTTTGGTTATTTTGCCCTCTAGATCCAGTACTTATTGGCAGTTATCTTTGATGTTTTCTTGGATTCTGTTATTCAGGCTTGTTTTTAATCATGGCTTTCTGGTAAACCAATAAATCTTAGATTTCCTTTTCCAGATCTGTTTTCAATGTCAGTTCTTTTTTCCAGTTATATATTTTACATTTTCTTCTATCTTTTCGTTCTTTAGATTCTGTTTGACTGATTTTTGATGTCTCATAGAGTCATTAGTTTCTACTTGCCCAATTCTAATTTTTATAAAATTGTTTTCTTCAGCTAGCTTTTCCATCTCACATTCCATCTGTGCAATTCTTCCTTTTAAAGAGCACTTTTCTCCAGTTAAGTTTTTACTTCCTTTTCCATTTGTCAAATTGTCCTTTTAAGTTCTTCTGTAATTTCTTTTTCCATATTTTTAAAATTATTGACCCATTTTTCTTCTAGTTCTCTAATTTGGCTTTTAAAATCTTTCTCAAGCTCTTCCAAGATGCTCTTTGGGCGTGAGACCAGATAATATTCCCTTCTGAAGTTTCAGATGGCAGTACAGTCTCAATGCTCACCTCCTTGCTATTTGGTTTTTGGTCTCTGTCCCCATAGAAAGATTCTATGTTCTTTTCTGGTTTGTCTCTTACTAACAATGTTCAGGCCTTTCCTGACTTTTAAACTAGATCTCTGCTTCTGGGATACAGGGAGTTCTGTCCCACAGTTCTTGTGCTTTGAACTTGAGGCTTTGTGTGTCATGGCCTCTGGTTCTTTCAGCTAGAAGTGAAAATGCTACAGCTTACCTGGTGCTGAGCTGGCTGGTGTTGGAAAGCAGAGGTCAAGTGAAGTCTTTCTAGGTTTCCCAGAGTTACCGTGGAGCTACCTCGTAAAGTGTGGGGAAGGGGTGGTTTGGCCACAAGTGGTCTCCACTGCTGAGCTAGAGTATAGGCAAGCTCAGTGATTGATGAATCCATCTTCACTAGTGTCCTCCAAATTCCCCTGGTGTGTTGAAACATGTCAGTTATTGGTGATTGTGGGCTCCTACCACCCTGGGGCTCAGAATTTCTTCTTGGTTTGCTGAGGTGGCACTGTCTGGGACAGCTTTGATCTTTCACTGTTCCCCTTCAACCACAGCAAGACAGACTCCTTTTGTGATTTTCCTAGCCTCATGGGCTAAGAGATTGTTTTACCCTTCAACTGATCCCACTGTTGCAGGAGTTTTCCCAGGGAAATATTTTATGGGCTTTTCAAGGTCAATAAGGGGAGGAGTAGTGCATCTACTGATCACTCCATCATCTTGGTTCCTGGAAGTTCAGGTAGGTGACTCATAGACATTTAATCTGTGGGCTGATAGGCTCAGGGGTGACTGTTGCAGTTATCTTGGACTCTGGTCTCTCTCTCTCTCTCTCTCTCTCTCTCTCTCTCTCTCTCTCTCTCTCTCTCTCTCTCTCTCTCTCTCTCTCTCTTCCATTGGCCTCTTGTTCTGGGTTAATATGCCCAAGATTCTGCAGTGTGGCCACTGCCTCAGACTTCCTGGGGCTTCCTGTTAGGGCTGGATAGCATTTTCATCATGAGTAGTTTTTTAGGATTTTTTTATTATTATTATTATCTTGAATTATCATATTGCTGAGAATAGCTAATTAATTCATAGTTCTTTATCATACAGTGTTCCTGTGTGTAATGTCCTCCTGGTTCTGATCACTTCACTTTGTAAAAGTTTATATAAGACTTTCCTCGTTTTCTGCAGAGCTAAATCTTATATGGAATATAGAGGATGATATGAGAAAAATAAAATCTGTCTCCTATTCAACTGCCAAAGTCATTTTCCTATAGCGAAACTCCAAATCTTCCCCCCACACACTGAACAAATTTCAGTGGTTCTCGCTAACTTCTCATATCAAATATAAAATCCTCTTTGTTGAGGAAAACACTTTATAACTTATTGTCCCCCCACATTTCTGGTCAGCTTATATCTTTAGTGCCTTAGAGTATTATTTCATCAAGTAAAAATTGCCTTCTTGGTTTTCTAAAAGCAAGACATTATCTCTTAGCTCTAGGCATTTTCTCTGTCTGATCCCAATGCCTAAATGTCCATCCTCATCTCTGCCTCTTGACATTCTTAGCTTCCCTCAGGTCTCAACTAAAATCCCACCTTCTAGTGCCTTCCTTCTGTTAATTATTTTCCACTTTTACTGTAAAAGAAAAGAAGTTTTTTGTACAAATTTCTTAGCTTTTTGCCTTTCTAATTAGATCATTAAACAATAAACTAAATGCTAAGGATCAAAGGAAGAGAACCATTGTAATCTTGGGAGGAAGGGAGTGGGGAAGTAACATTTGAGTGGGACTCAGAAGAGCAGGCAGAAAAAACCGCAAACAACCAATCAATCAATGGACTTACTCTAGAATGTATACTTTGCTGTATGGTGGGCATAAAAAGACAAAAAGGAAATAATCTCTGCTCTCAAAGAACTTACATCTTATAGGGAAGCACATATGCTCATTAATGTATACAAAGAAAATTCAAGATACAGTAATTAAGGACAATAGTATATGAAGAATAAGGTAATGTCTCATGTATAACATGCCACTTGAGCTGAATTTGGAAGGTGAAGAATTGTAAGAGGTAGAAAGAGGTGATGAGGAAGTTTATTAAAGGCCTATGACAAAATGAACAATTGCATACAAGTGCAATTTTATTGCACCACAAAGCGTAGGAAAGGGAATAAAATGGAATAAGACTGAGCCAGGCTGCAAAGAGTTTTAGATGCCAAACAGAAGAATTTGTGTTTCTGTCCTAGAGACAATAGGAAATCACTTGGTTCCTGAGTAGAAAAATAACACAATAACATATATACCTTAGTAAAACTGTTTTATTATCTGTGTGTAGTATGGAATGGAAATGGGAGAAATAGTAACCCAATTAGGAGTCCATTAAAAACCATTCATGCTAAAAAGTGACAAGGATCTGAAAATATAGTGTGACTATCTGAGTGAAAAGAAGCGTTTAGATGGGAAAGATGCTACAGAGTGGAACTGGCAAATAATTGGCAACTAATTTGTTTTGAGAAATGGGGAAGAGTGAAAGAAATGAGTCAAACTAGAGAAACTGGACAACTTAACTGCCAGAATTGTGAGAGTTTTTATAAAAAGGAGGATGGAAGAAAGATAAGTTTAGGAGAGAAAATAATTTATTCTGTTTCTCACCATTCCTTATAGTATTTTCTTAGGGGGTGGTTAATATTGGCAAAGAAAGTAAAGGATAAAGTTTGAGGAAATGTCTTTACTTTTGGAAGTTAAGAGATCATTGATATCTTGGAGAAAAGAGTTTCAGTTGAGTCATGAGGTATGAAGTGGAGATAGCAAGTGTATTTGACTTTTTTTGGATATTGGAGGGATTGTGGAGTGATGGGATGAAATGTTGGCATAT
This sequence comes from Bettongia penicillata ogilbyi, assembly GCA_023548195.1. NCBI lineage: Eukaryota > Metazoa > Chordata > Mammalia > Diprotodontia > Potoroidae > Bettongia > Bettongia penicillata. The sequence continues at coordinate 42,038 of JAJHZJ010000873.1, forward strand.
TGCCTATTATGGATGTCAGATATTTCACTTAAAGCAAACAAAAACGAAGCTTAATATGGTGGAATAAACACATGAATTGAAAAAAAAGAACCTCAGACCATTTTTAGCTCTTTCCTTGCTACCTATATGACTAGGTATGACCTGAATGACTTCCTCATTCTGAATGCTAATTTTCTGCTTCTGAAGGGAGGCATGACATGCTTATTGATCAAAGTGATATCAAAATGGAAAACTAAGAAAGCTAAAGACCATCCTTTGATCTTACAATTTTACCCAAGCCTGAAAGTATTTGAAGATGTTCTAGTAGTTGAAATTTAGGGGACGATGTTTTATTTTTCCATCCTACCTTCCTTAGGTGTCATTATCTGTATTTTGCCTGAAGGAGGGAGTCATTTGGGGTTAATTATTATCTAAAATCTATTTACAGGTTAACAGCTCTCCATCTAAGCCTCCAGCTATTGAATGATGACAATATAATAGATGATATGAATTATCTTTGGAAAAATGAAGGTTCCTTTCCACAAGCCCATTTTTTCAGAAGATGTATCATCATAGATCAGTCAGGAGACAAGCCTCTCATCTCTGCATAGCCATTAAATTGTCGATTAGTTTATTATTACTAAATATCCTTAGGTGTGCTGATTGATTTATTTGATTTCATTTTGCCCCATCAAGGATTCATGGAAAAGGTGTGTATACATCTATGTATGAGTGTGTTAACTTCTCCTCTGTTACTCTGTGTCAGAAGGAGGTCTTCTATGTATGTCTTTCTATCTGTCTTTCCAAGATTTTAGCACAGTACATTTTATGTACATTACATGCACTTAAAAATAAATTAAATGAAACCATTTTTATGAATGATATTCTGAGTTTTTTATTGTGAAGGATCAGTATCTGTTATTTTAAGACATTTCAAATGCTTCCATTCAAAAGAAATACTGAAAAAATTCTGATTGAACTTAACAATTCAATAAAACAAAAAAATTATTAAATGACTACCATAATTAATTGTTAAGAACAGACCTAACTCAAGCGGCTTCCTTGTTAGCTCGGGTTCAATGTTGGAATAAATTTAGGTACTCTTGAGTTATTCAACAACAACTGCTACCTATTTATCTATACTAACAGGGTCCTCCAAAAAACATGGGATCCTTACAGTCATAAGGTCTCAATGGGAGAATTTGCTGGACACCCTATTTTTGATCTTCTCCTACAACATTGCCAGCTAAGCACACAAATTAAAAGAGATAGACTTATAGAAAACCTGTTAAATTAGGGTTAGCACAAAATTTAAGTGGCAAATATATATTTTCCAAAGCTCAAGTGTACACCAAGTCCCTGTGCTTTATTCTCATATCAATATTCTTGCTTATTCTTTAATATGCCTAAAATATTCTTTGTTTGACCCACTACTCACTTTATTATGAAAGCTCAATTAACAGCTCTGGATTGCAGACTTTCTTGGAGTTGATTTCTCACTACTTATCTCTCATATGAGTCACTATATGATCTAGGATCAATTTACTTTGAGATTTATTGTGGTGACAATTCAACTTTTGCAGAAAAGTCAATAGTGAACCAGAAATGCTGGAAATGGGCATTCGTTCCCTTCCCTGGCAACCTCCTCTATCACCCAATAATAAATTATTCTTTATGAGTTTCTGCATTCTCTCCATTACACTGAAAGGTTTCTCAATTTACCATCAGAAAGATTGTTACCATAGAGTTCCATGGGGAAAGGCACTTGATCACCCTACCCTCCTTTTTTGAATCACTATTTTTCTTAACAAAAATGTAAACCACAGATTTCCAGTTCCAGGAGTCAAGATAGTGGAGTGATCAGTAATGGCTATCTCCCTATGCTTATTGACCTTGAAGAACCCAGAGACTATCTCCCCAGGAAAAAAAAAAAAAAAACATGGAACAGTGGAATCAGTTGAAGGGACAATCTTTTAACCTGTGAGGTTAGGAAAATCACCAAGGGATTTCGTGTTGCTGTGGCTCAAGGGGACCAGTGCAGGACTAGAGCTGTCCCAGACAGTGCCACCTCAACAAATAAGGAGGGTATCCTGAGCCCCAGGGGGTGGAACTCACAACCACCAACACCAGGACCCAGACAAGCCTCAGCAAACCAGGGGAATCTGGAGGATATTAGTGCAGATGGGATCAAGAAAAATGAGTGTACCTATACTGTAACTCAGCAGAGGAGACCTCCTCTTGCCACACCACCCCTCCACCACATGTCACAAGCTAGCTTCAGGATAACTGCAGGGAAAGCCTAAAAGACCACACCTGGTCTCTGCTTTCCAACACAAGCCAGCTCAGCAACAGGCAAACTGCAACATTTTAACTTCTAGCTGAAAGAACCAGAGTCAAAACACCAAAAGTTTCAGGCAAAAGAACTATGGAACAGAGTGCACTGTGCTCCAGATGCAGAGATCTACTTTAAAACCCAGGAAAAGGGTGATTATTATGAGTAAAAAGCAAAGTGGAAAAGAAAAGACCAAATAATAATTCTGTGGGGACAAGGATGAAAACACAAACACCAAAGAGGCCAGCATTGAGACTGTACTCCCATCTGAAAATCAGAAGGGAATATTAAATGGTCTGAAGCATAAAGAGATTTCTTGGAATAGCACAGGAAGGAATTGAAAGCCAAATTAGAAAGATGGAAGAAAAATTGACAAATGACTTTAAAAATACGATAAACGAAATCACAGAAGATTTCAAAAGGACGATTGGACAAATGGAAAAAGAAGTACAAAACCTAACTAGAGAAAATAACTTCTTAAAAGGAAAAAATGGACAGATGGAAAAGAAAATGCAAAAGTTCACTGAAGAAAATAATTTGGTAAAAATTAGAATTGGGCAAGTAGAAGCTAATCTTTGAGACATCAAGAATCATGCAAATAAAATCTAAAGGATGAAAAGATAGAAGAAAATGTAAAATATCTAACTGGAAAACAACTGACCTGGAAAATAAATCCAGGAGAGAAAATCTAAGGTTTATTGGTCTACCAGAAAACCGTAATAAAAAAAGAGCCTTAACAATATCATCCAAGGAATCATCAAGGAAAACTGCCCAGAAATTCTGGATCCAGAGAGCAAAAGTCATTGACAGAATCCATTATATACCTCCTGAAATAGATCTCAGAGTAAAAACACCAAGAAAAATTGTTGGCAAATTCCAGAACCATCAAAGGAAAGAGAAAATACTATAGGCAGCCAGAAAGAAGCCAATGAAATATCAAGGAACCACAGTCAGAAGCACACAGGACCTTGCAGCTTCTATATTAAAAGATCAAAGGGATTGGAATATGATATTCTGTAAGTCAAAGGAGCTGGGACTACAACCAAGGATCAATTACCCAGGAAAGTTGAGCATCATATTTCAGGCGAGGAGATGGACATTCAAAGAAATAAGGAATTTTCAGACCTTCCTGATGAAAAGACTAGAGCTCAATAGAAAATTAGATTTTCAAAAACAAGTCTCAAGAGAGGCATAAAAAGGTAAACAGGGGAAAAATAAGGCTTGTTACTCTATACAGGCAAACTGTTTGCATCCACATAAGGGAAGATGATGCTTGTTAGTCTTGAGAATTGTGTAATAATCATGAAATATAAAAGTTAGACATAGATAGAGGGAGTAGTTATTAATTAAATGATGTGATGATAACAGCTATGACTTAAGGGTGTGAAGGGAGAGTAAGGGAAGATGGGAAGAGAAGGCAACAGAAAATAAATAAATTATGTTACAGGAAGAGGCACAAAAATAAATTACAGAAGAGGGAAAGACTGGAGGGAGATTAGCCTTGCTTAAGATTAGCATCACTGTCTTCTGATTGATTTCAAGGAGGTTACAACAAACTCAGTTAGGTATAGAAATACAACTAGCTCTATAGGCAGTAAGAGGGTAAGGGGAAAAGAAAAAGGAGGGGGGACTAAAAAGGAGAGAAATGGTAGGAAGGAAGAAGGGGAGTGAAAGAAACAGGGGCTGAAAGAAAGGAGGGAAAACTGAGGAAGGCAGTGGTCAAAATTTAAAACTCTATTATGGAGAGGAAGGGAGAAGGGAGAACTAAAAGCATAAACAAGGGATGGGATGGAGGGAAAGAAGCAGATAGCAATCATAGCTCTGAATGTGAATGGGATGAACTCTCCCATAAAAGAGAGTGGATTAGCAGAATGGATTAAAAACCATAATCCAACAATATGCTGTTTAAAAGAAACACATTTGAAATGGAGGCATACACAGAAGGTAAAGGTGAATTGGAGCAGAATATTTTGTGCTTCAGCCTATGTAAAAAAAGCACAGCTAGCAATCCTAATCTCAGACAAAGCAAAAGCAGAAATACATCTAATGAAGAAAGATAAGGAAGGAAACTATATCCTGCTAAAAGGCACTATAGACAATGAAGCAATTTCATTAATAAACATCTATGCTACAAGTGGTATAGCATCCAAATTCTTGGAAGAGAAGTTAAGGGAGTTACAGGAAGAAATAGACAACAAAACTATACAACTATATCATCTTCAACCTTCTACTCTCTAAACATGATAAATTTAACCTCAAAAATAAGAAAGGAGTTAAGGAGGCAAATAAAACTCTGGATAAGGTAGATATGATAGCTCTGAAGACAATTGAATGGGGGCAGGAAGGAATATACCTTTTTCTCAGTGGTACATAGCACATATACAAAAATTGATCATGTACTAGACCATAAAAACCTCACAATACAGTGCAGAAAGGCAGAGATAGTCAATGCATTCTTCTCAGATCTTTATGCAATAAAAATTACATGTAAACAAAGCTCATGATAACATAAACCAAAATCTAATTAGAAACTATAAAATCTAATCCTAAAGAATGAGTGTGTTAAAGGAAAATTACAGAAACAATCAGCAACTTCAATAAAGGGTATGACAATAATGAGATAAGCTATCAAATCTTATGGGATACTGCAAAAGTAGTACTTAGGGGAAGTTTTATATCTTTGAATGCCTACATGAATAAAATAGGGTAAGAGGAGATCAATGAATTAGGCAAGTGCTTGGAAAAGCTAGAAAAAGAATAAAATGAAAATCCCCAAGTGAATACCAATTTAGAAACACTGACAACCAAAGGAGAGATTAATAAAATTGAAATTAAGAAAACTAATAAATAAAGCTGAGCTGGTTTTAAGAAAAAAACCAATAAAATTGATAAACCTTTGGTCAATTTGATTTTAAAAAAAAAACAAAATTACCCACAACAAAAATGGAAAGGGTGAACTAACCTCTGAGGAGGAAATTAAAACAATAACTAGAAATTACTTTGCCAAACTATATGCCCACAAAAACGACAATCTAAATGAGATGGATTATTATTTTAAAAAAATATAAAGGGCAGGAGCCAAGATGGCAGAGTGGAAAGATTCACATATGCTAGCTCTGAACCCACAGCCCAAAAATTACCTGTGGAGAGGAACTCTCAGCGGATTCTGGAGCAGTGGAGGCCACACGGCAATGGAGTAGAGGAGATTTCTGTTGCAGGGAGCCCTGGGGAACCAGCACCAGGGGTCCGTCAAGCACCGGACCCAGGGTGGAGCCCAGCCCTGTCCTGGCCTCACGGGACTGAAAGGAGCAGATTCAAGTGGGATTCGGGACGGGGTCTCCGGCGGCTGTGGGGGTCCTCCAACCCACAGGTGCTGCAGATCAGTGGGAGAGACTTCTGGGCTGGCCTGGAGGGAAGCGGGGTGTCTCCATGACTCAGGCCACCTCAGGAGGCAGCAGCAGAGGCAGCAACAGACCGGAGCTCCCAGGGCAGACAGGAGCTCAGATCCATTGTTGAAGATATCCATAAACACCCTGAGGGAACTGAGCCTGGGCAGCAGCCCTGCCCCCACCCGAGAACCTGAATTTAATCTCACACTGAATAGCAGCCCCATCCCCTGCTGAAAGCCCTGAGGCTGGGAAGCAGCATTTCAATCTCAGACCACAAGCACTAGCTGGGTGGATCTGGAGGTGAGGTGAGGGTGGAGAGGAATCTCAGAAGTCCAGTAACTGGCTGAGAAAATGCCCAGAAAAGGGGGAAAAAATAAGACCATAGAAGGTTACTTTCTTGGTGACCAGGTATTTCCTCTGTTGCTTTCAGATGAGGAAGAACAATGCTTATCATCAGGGAAAGACGTGGAAGGCAGGGCCTCTGTATCCCAGACATTCGAGGTGGATGTCCTGTGGGGTCAGGCCATGGAAGAGCTCAAAAAGGATTTTGAAAATCAAGTTAGACAGGTGGAGGAAAAACTGGGGAGAGAAATGAGAGGGATGCAAGAAAAGCATGAAAAATGGATCAATACCTTGCTAAAGGAGACCCAAAAAAATGCTGAAGAAAATAACACTTTGAAAAATAGGCTAACTCAACTTCCAAAAGAGGTTCAAAAAACCAATGAGGAGAAGAATGCTTTCAAAAGCAGAATTAGCCAAATGGACAAAGAGGTCCAAAAGTTCACTGAAGAAAATAGTTCTTTCAAAATTAGAATGGAACAGATGGAGGCTAATGACTTTATGAGAAACCAAGAAATCACCAAACAAAACCAAAGAATGAAAAAATGTAACAGAATGTGAAATATCTCATTGGAAAAACAACTGACCTGAAAAATAGATCCAGGAGAAACAACTTAAAAATTATGGGACTACCTGAAAGTCATGATCAAAAAAGGAACCTAGACATCATTTTTCATGAAATTATCAAGGAAAACTGCCCTGATATTCTAGAACCATGGGGCAAAATAAATATTAAAAGAATCCACCAATTACCACCTGAAAGAAATCCAAAAAGAGCAACTCCTATTAACATGGTGGCCAAATTTTAGAGTTCTCTGGTCAAGGAGAAAATATTGCAAGCAGCTAGAAAGAAACAAATCAAGTATTGTGGAAATACAATCAAGATAAGACAAGATCTAGCAGCTTCTACATTAAGGGATCGAAGGGCATAGAATAGGATTCTCCCAAAGTCAAAGGAACTAGGATTAAAACCAAGAATCACTTACCCAGAAAAACTGAGTATAATCTTCAGGGGAAAAAATTGGTCTTTCAATGAAATAGAGGAATTTCAATCATTCTTGATAGAAAAACCAGAGCTGAAAAGAAAATTTGACCTTCAAACAGAAGAATGAGAAGAAGCATGAAAAAGCAAACAGTAATGCGAAGTCATAAGGGACTTACCAAAGGTGAACTGTTTATATTCTTATGTGGAAAGACAATATTTGTAACTTCTGAAACTTTTCTTTATCTAGGTAGTTGGTGGGATTACAGGTACACACAGATACACATGTGCATGCACACACAGAGGCAGAGTACACCAAGTGAATTGAACAGGATGAGATATCTTAAAAAATGAAATTAAACAGTGAGAGAGAGATGTATTGGGAGAAGAGAGGGAGAAATGGAATGGGGCAAATTATCTCTCATAGAAGAGGCAAGTAGGAGACTTTTTAGTGGAGGGAAAAGAAAGGAAGCTGAGAGAAAATCATGTAGTTTACTCTCATCACATTCTACTAAAGGAAGGAATAAAATGCACACTCATTTTGGTATGAAAACCTTTCTTACAAAATAGGAAAGTGGGGGAGAAGGGGATAAGGAGGATAGGGGGGATGATGGAAGGGAGTGCAATGGGAGGAGGGAGAAATTTCATATCAATACTCTTGGGGAGGGAAAGAATCAAAAGAGAAAATAGAAGTAATAGGGGGCAGGATAGGATGGAGGGAAATATAGTTTAGTCTTACACAACACAACTATTATCAAAGTCATTTGCCAATCCACACAGATATGGCCTATATTGAATTGCCTGCCTTCCCAAAGGGAATGGTGGGGAGAGAGGGATGGGGAGAAATTGGAACTCAAAGTTTTAGGAACAACTGTTGAGTATTGTTCTTGCTACCAGGAAATAAGAAATACAGGTAATGGGGAACAGAAAGTTATCTGGCCCTACAGGATAAAAGAGAAGATGGGGACAAGGGAAGGGAAAGATGACAGAAGAGAGGGCAGATTGTTGATAGGGGAAATTAGAATTCTCATTGTATTGGGGTGGGGGGAGGGGACAAATGGGGACAAAATGTGAAACCCAAAATTTTGTGAAAATGAATGTAAAAAGTTGAATAAATAAATGTAACTAAAAAAAAAAATAAAGCAACAATTATCAAAAACGCTTGGTACTGGCTAAGAAACAGAAGGATAAACTAGTGGAATATATTTGATTCTCAAGACACAGTAGTCAATGTATATAGCAATCTAATATTTGATAAACCTAAAGACCTTCTTGGAAAAGAACTTACAGTTCCCACAAAAATTTCTGGGAAAACTGGATAACAGTGTGGTGGAAACTGGCCTTAGACCAATGACTGACACCTTATACAAGAATAAAATCCAAAAGGGTACATGATCTAGGTATGAAGATTGGTAATATAAACAAATTAGGGGAGGAAGGAAGAGTGTGTTTGTCAGATTTATGGAAAATGGAGAAATTCACGACCAAACAGGAGACAGAACATTATGAATTGCAAAATGGATAGTTTTGATTACATTAAATCAAAAAGATTTTGCACAAACAAACCCAAAACAACCAAGATTAGGAGGAAAGCAGAAAACTGGGAAAGAATTTTTGTCACTAGTGTCTGTGATAAAGTCCTCATTTCTGAAATATGTAGAGAACTGAGTCATATGTATAAGAATAAAAGTCTTTCCCCAACTGATATGTGGTCAAAGGATATGAACAGGGAATTTTCAGAAGAAGAAATTAAAGCTATCTATAATCACATAAAAAAATGCTCCAAATCATGATTGATTAGAGAGATGCAAATCAGAAAACCTCTGAAGTACCACATTACACCTATCAGATTGGCTAACATGATAAAACGGGAAGATAATAAATGTTGGAGAAGATGTGGGTGAGTTGGAAGACTAATTCATTGTTGATGTAGCTGTAAGCTGATACAACCACTCTGGAGGGCAATTTGGACCTATACATAAAGGGCAACAAAAATATACATACCTTTTGACTCATCAATATAACTTTTAGGACTGTATCCCAAAGAGATCATAAAAATGAGAAAAGGTCCCACATGTACAAAAATATTATAGTAGTTCTCGTTCTGGTGGCCAATAACTAGAAATCAAGGGGAGGACCATTAATTGGGGAATGGCTGAACAAGTTGTGGTGGTATATGAATGTAATGAAATAATAGAGTGCTATGAGAAATGATGAACAGGAAGACTTCAGAGATGCCTGCAAAGACTTGTATGAACTGCTACTGAGTGAAAGAAACTGAACCAGAACTTTGTACACAGCCACAACCACAGACTGCGAGGAATTTTTCTGGTAGACTTAGTACTTCATTGAAATGCACAGACTTAAAAAATTTCCAACGGACTCTTGAGGCAAAAAACTTTTCACATCCAGAGAAAGAACTATGGAATTGGATCACAGATAGAAACAGATAATTTTCTTTTTTATTATGTTTTGTTTTCTTTATAGTTTCTCCCATACATTTTACTTCTTCTGTGCCATATGCAGTTAATAGGAATGTATGTGTAGAATCTTTATATGATTGTACATCGTCTCAGGGAGGGAGTAGGGAGAGAGGGAAGAATAAGGAGGAGGGAGTGGAAAAGAATCTAAGATCTATGGAAGTGATTGTCCAACACTGAAAAGAAACAAAATAATTCTATTTAAAAAATGTGAACCACCAAAAGGACAACTAATTTCATTTACCAACTACGCCAGATTTTAGGGGTGAGCCTGAGTCTATGCAGTACCCTACTGATTCAGGTTCAATTAGAGAATAAAATGGAGCAGTATGGATCATTCCACAGTTAACAAAATGAGTTTTCCTTAGTGATTATATGTGTGTTTTTGTGTATGTATATACACACACACCCTTTTCAAAGAGATTATAATCTACTAGGATGAATTTGCTTGTACACTAATAAATATCAAACAAGCAAGCATGCAATGTGACAAAGGAGAGATATAGATTAAATATGCCAGGAAAAATTTGAAGAGAGAATATTTTCAGTTAAAAAAATGCAGTTTACATTGGATAGATTTGCTAGTTACCGATTTGTTTTCACTCCTTGCCCCTAAATACATTCTAATTTCCTGATATTCTACAAATTCGTCATTCGTTTGTGTTGAAGTCTCACCAGATAGGAAACAAAATATTACATGAAGGTATTAAGCAATTAACATATATATATATATATATATATATATATATATATATATATATATATATATATGTTTGCATGTATAGGTTATATACAAAGTTGTTAAATATGAAAAACTTTAGGAGAAAAAGGATGAGTATTTATTGGGATTATGGAAGACTCATTTAGAAAAAGGGTTTCAGACCTGCACTGGACAATGTACCAGAGATTTGTTCAGAAGAACAAGTTCACAAGGCACTAAATATTGTGACAAATAGGTGATAAAAAGAGATCAGAAGAGACAAGAGAAATAAACCAGTGATCAAAAAGTATGTAGAAGACACATATGTCCTACATTCCCTGACTGACTCTATTCCTAATGTTCTGGACTTCAAAATATACCTCCCTTACCTCAGGTTCATCTTGAAACTTCTCTCCATAGCTAAGGACTCTTCACCCTAGAAGAGCCTACCACTCCTGTGGCCTACTTATCCATATAAATTCTCCAACTAGCCCCACCCTACTCTTCCCTTTGGTGAGATTCCTTTGTAGCTTCCATTTTATGGAAGAACATATACTGGTCACCTTAATTCTAGCCCTGGATCCCCAACCCATGTCGATAAATTTCTGAATTTCTAGACTACACATCTCACACATCTCTAGTTCCCTTTACCAACACACACGCACACACACACACACACACACTCATGCACACACATTCTCTCTCTCTCTTTCTCTCTCTCTCTCTCTCTCTCTCTCTCTCTCTCTCTCTCTCTCTCTCTCTCTCTCTCCTCAGATAATTTTTATCTATTGTCTTCCTCAATTAGAATGTAAGGTTTTTAAGAGCAAGAAGTGTTATACTTTTCGGTTTTTTTTTGTTTGCTTTTGTATCTCCAGAACAGGGCACATAGTAAGCCCTTAATGAATGCTTGTTTCCTACCTTTTTACTTTGAAGTTTTACCTAGGGTTCACACTCATGCAAAATTCCAGACATACTCATGGAAATTCAAAAAAAAAAATTAATTCAGTGACAGAACACTTTTGTCATCAATTTCCTGAATATTACCAATAAAAAAATCTGTAATGATTTTGTCGTATTGGGGAATGTTGATATTTCTCCTTAAAAAGGTTACCTTGCTCTTCACGTTTCTTTTAGCTGTTAAAAAGGACTATAATCCAGCTGAAAGGAACACTGAATGAAGCACTGTATAGTGTCCAATTAAAGGATTGCTACTTTATCTTATGCATCTAACTAGAATGCATTAAGCAAAATAATAAAATAATTACATATTTTATTAATAAATAATTAATAAGTTCCTTTAACTGATGAATTCAATTATTTCGTCATATAGCTCACTGACTGATAATTTAGTTATTGAAAAATGTGCAATGTTAGAGTCTAGTTAAAATATAGATTTAGTATCTCAATAAGGTTTAGTTTTTGGAATAGGACAGAAACTAATAGGAAACTGCACATGTACGTATCGATTCCCTGAGACTATATCTGACCATTGTTTTATCACATGATTATGATAAAAGAAGTCAGGAAAAAAAAAAAACCTGAGGTTTGGATAGTTTGACAATAGTGCACTACAGTTCTATAAATCACAATCAAGTATCTAAACACCTCCTATTTTAAACTTTAAAACATTAAGTGATTCAAACACCATAAATGAATACTCTTTCATTGTCAAATTATTAACAAACAAGAAAAGGTCACTCTCTTCCTTGCTATAATTTGTTAACATCTAGTGACATGACATAGTTGTAAACTAGCTGTCAGTGGGAAATGAGGGGGAGCAGAAGAAAATGTGGCATTTTTGATTGACTTAAATTATATTAATGATATCTGTATTATAATTGGTAATGAAAAATAATTAGAAACCTAATACTGTTTTATTGATGTAGTTAAAATGCTTAAGTCCATTTCTTTGTCCTTGAAATTTTATAAGGTTTTTAAAATAATAATAATCTGAATTTATGTAGTTTTTATTCACAAAATACTTCATACACATTATTTCATTTGGTTGTCAGAACAACCCTGAAAGGCAAGTAGTGCAACTTTATGATCCCTTCTTTATGAGTGAAGAACTGAAGATCAAAGATGATAAGAGATGGTCACAGAGCTGTCTTCAAATGGTTAGACTATATAAGTCTAGTGTAGAACCCTTCCAGATCTGAGATTTTATACTTCTGTAAAGAGACTTGCTTATGCCCACATATCTAATAGAAATAATCAGGAGTCCTGGGTATTCCTGGTATACTAGAAAGTCCAGGAGTCATAATACTTTATCATCTTATCTCTCCATAGTAGTCTTCCTTTCAGTGAAGGGCCAAAAACTTGTTGACATCAAAGGGCTAGCAAAAAAAAAAAGTTTTTGTTTTTATATCATGTGAGTCAGTAACCATGTATTCACTAGGGTTCCAGGCTTCTATGAGAAAAGAAAAGTACCCAATAACATATGAAAAACAAAATAGATCATATTTAAACAGACAGGACACTTTCAGGTGACGTCAACAAGACGGAGCACTAGAGATTTTCTCCAGTGCACAAAAAGCAAAGAAAGAAGAAGAAAATAAGGAGAAAGAGTTGGAGGAAGTGGAGAAGGAAGAAAATGATGAATAAAAAAAGAAAGAAGATGACATTAATGGTCTAGGGATAAAGCAGTAAATTCATGGCACAAGAAAAAATAAATCAAGAAACATAAACATCTTAAGAATTAAGAGGGGGAACACTAATCCATATATCCTTACACAGCAACCCCTCTCCCCCAGTTGCCTCCACACTTCTGAAAAGGTATAAACTAAGCTATGGGCTCATGTTTTGAAAACCACTGAAAAATTTCATTGGAGCTACACAGAAAATGACAGCCCTTCATTACTGCCATTCCTCCACCAACCTTTAGCAACCAGAAACAGATATTCACCCTTCCTAGGAAGGAAAGCTTTAGGAAGAGAGAGACTCAGCTTCCATGTCTGAATTGATATTTAGATTAAGAAACTCATGACTTTGTAAAGGGTCTTCTTGAAATGCCCAACCCTCCTTTTCCCAACCCCACAATAAGAACTGATTTAAGTCACCTAGAGAAGTAAAAACAAAAGAAATGGGGCCAAGTGAGGACTGAAGAAATCTGTTGTGTTTAGGAACAAAGATGGTGAAAAGCAAATTTCACATTGGGAGAAGAAGCTGAGACAGATATTAGGGTCTGGCTCAGGAATTAATGCACAACTGAAGGTGGAGGTGTGAGAAAGTGAACAACAGAGGAATATAAGGGAAAAGGATAAAGCTACCATAGACACCACAGAGGAAAAGATCAGTTTAAAAGTCACAAAGCAAGCAGATAAATCAAAAGAGAAGGTATTAAATTAGAAAAGAAGATGAGTACCAAAAACTCATGAAAATTATACATCTCTTTAAATAATTACTGCAAGGGAGACTTCCAGGCACTAAGATAGCAGATTTAGCAGTATATCACATATTCATCCCCAAAAAAACAAAAAAATAATGGGCCCACACAAATTATAGAATAGGAGAAGCAGCAAAACGGCAGGGTGATGTAATCTTCTAGGCCAAGAAACTTGAAAAATCACAGGAATGGTCTGTCTCACTCAGCTACGAAGAGAGGGCATTGTAGGACAAGAAGCATCCCAGCAATTCAGCAGCAGGCTCCACCTCAGCAAATGAACACTATATTTATCTACCCCAATGTGGTGAAGCAAGCAAATATCAACACTAACACCCTCCCCACTCCTACACACACATACACGCAATGCCTTAACATTGCCAGGAGAAATAGCAGGCTCCAGCTCTGAGAACAATCATGTGTTTCAGTAATAGCGCCAGGCAAACAGGCATCTTCCATCATCCAACCTTCATGTGCTTTGTTGTAGCCCCTGCAAAATGAAGAAACATGCCACTGGGTTTAATCACAAACCAGACACCATCAGTAGAACCCCACTTAAACACCTGGTGAACTTCCAGATTATGGCCTCCAGAAACACTCCAAACTCCAGAAACTCCCATACAGCACCAGACAAAAGGCACCCCAAGGGCCTCTAGGAAATGTCAACGCAACACCAGATAAACAGGGCCTGCAGTCATTGACTCAAGAAGCCAGAGACAGTGCCCCTTTAACACCAGTTGCGGAGGTAAAATTTAAAAGAAAGGAAAAGGGCCAAAAAAAAGATTAGCCAAAAAATTCAAAGATTGTCCAAAACAAAGAAATGGATCTAACCACAGAAAGTGGTATGGTGACAGAGAAGACCAAAACACAAAGGTAGAAGAAGACAACAATGTGAAAACACCTATAGGTAAAAATAAAAAAAAAAAGAAGACAAAAGTGATTGCAAGTCCAGGGGGAAAAAATTCATGGAAGACCTCAAAAAGGAGGTTAAAAATCATAAGAGAGAGATAGAAGGAAAACTGAAGAAAGAAATCAGAATGATGCAAGAAAATTCTGAAAAAAAAAATCAAGAGTTTGAAAACTGCTTAAAAGTGGAAGTGGCTATTTATACTCTGTGAGAAGTTGTTTTCCTAAATGGAAAAGGAGATATAAAAAGTCCATTTAGGCAAACAACTTCTTTCAGAATGTAAATGGCCAAATGGAATGAAAAAAAATGCACAAAAGCTAATGGAGGAAAACAATAACTTCACAGTTAGAGCGGGGCAAGTAGAAGCTAATGACTCTTTGAGACATCAAGACACACTAGTCAATGAATATAGCAATCTACTGTTTGATAAACCCAAGGACCCAAGCTTCTGGAATAAGAACTCACTATTGGACAAAAATTGCTGGGGAAACTGGATAACAGTGTGGCAGAAACTAGGTATAGACCAATGATTGACAACATACACAAGAATAAAGTCCAAATGGATTCATGATGTAGGTATAAAGATTGATACTAAAAACAAATTAGTGGAGCAAGGATTAATGTGTTTATCAGACTTATGGAGAAGGGCAGCATTTTTTACTAAATGAGAGATAGAAAGCATCATGAAGTGCAAAATGGATAATTTTGATTACATTAAATTGAAAAGTTATTGCATAAACCAACCCAATGCCACAAACATTAAGGGGGAAGTAGAAAACTGGGAAAGAATTTTTGCAACTAGTGTCTGCAATAGAAGTCTCATTTCTAAAACATATAGAGAACTGATTCAAATGTACAACTCAAGTGGAAAAATGGTCAAACAATATGAACAGGCAGTTTTCAAAGGAAGAAAATAAACCACTTACAATCACATCTGTTTGACTTTTAAAATCTGTCTTGCGCTCTTCCAATGCCTTCTGAGCTTGAGACCAGCTTATATTCCTCTTTGAGATTTTGAATGTAAGTATTTTGACAGAGTTGTACTCTTCTGAATTTCTGTTTTGCTTTGCCCTGTCCCCATAGGGTCTTTGGTCAGGTCTTTTTTGCTTTTTCCTCATGATCCTTCTCTGGCCCTTAAAGTTGAGGTCTCTGGCTGGAGCACTGAGTGTACTGGTCCAAGCATCTTATCCTGGGGTGCAGTAGCCTGGCCATTGGCTCTGTGTGCTGGGACCTCAGGTGCTGCAAGTGAAGGCTCCTGGGGTTTAGCACATTACCTGATGCTGAGCTGGGATCCTAGTAGTGGTATCTGATGTGTGCTGAGACCATATGGGTTTTTCTGAATTCCCCCAGAGCTACACGGAAACAAGTGAAGGTCTGGCTGCTGGAGGGCACCTGCTCCCCAGGACAGCACTGGAGAAGTTGAAGTTATGCTTCTGGATGATGTCTGTCTGCTTAGGGCTGCACTGAGCATGTAGTGGTTCACTGAACTGAAGTCTGCTGGTTCCCCTGGCTATGCTAAGGCATGTGGAGGGTCCTAGTGGTACCATTTGCCTGCACCACCATATCAAGGCTCAAGATCTCCTACTGGTTTGCTGACATGGGGATTGCCATCAGTTTACTGGCATGCTTCCTGTCCTGGAATGCATTCCCCTTTTACCTGAGGAAAATTGATCTTTCTTGCTGATCTTTCAAGTTTCCTAGAATAAAAGGTTGCTCTGGTCTGTCTTTCCACTGACTCCACTCTTCCAGGATTTTTTTTATTGCCAAGTATTATTATTTTTTGTTTTTTTGGAGGTCAATATGGGATAGTAAAGCAGCTCAATAGCAGTTCCAACACCTTGGTTCATAGAACTATAAATTTCATGATTCACCCATCAGAAGAGAATCTATGTGCCATCCTTTAATACACTTCCAACTTCTTGTCTTCTGGTTTTATTTATGGTGAGAATGTATGTTGGGCATATTTGTTTCTCAAGAATTGTTTCAACTTTTGGGTGTTAGAGAAATAAGTATGCAAATTTTCACATGAAAGCCTAAAATGGGTATATGAAATCATATAGTAATAAATGTAATTTTTTTTTGCACTTATTTTCTGCAGCAGGGCCTTTTACATCTTTTTCAGTGGATGAACTTACTGGACTTCTGAGCCACCAAGAAAAATGCCACTATAATTAGTAAATCCCATTAGTGAGCTAAAGGTGTTAATCTGCACCTTTAAATCTCTGGCTCAGAATTAGGAACTATTTTATGTGCTACACTGAAAAAGCTAATCCTTTTTATTTTCAAAATTTTAACTGTTACGTAATGTAGTAGTACTTATATTTCTATTAACTGTTGAAATGGATGATATGCAGCACTACAAAAACAAGACAGGCATTGATGAACAGATTTGTAATTAACATTTTTTGGTAGTATGAAAAGTGAATATTTTTAATGTTACAGCAAGATTAAACAAGGTACCATTTGTTTCATAGATACACACATATGTGTATATAATGTATAAATATGCATATGTGTATATATATACATATATATATGTCTCCAGTCTATGCAATTCAGTTTTGAGTATGAGCCCGGTGAAACAAGTGCTATATTAAACAAAGAACAATTGAGCAAATGTTTTATTTTTAAGTATGAAAATTAAGTATTTAAATATAATATTATTGACAGGTTTTCATCTTGAAATAAGATCTACTAGTAAAATTGAAATAATTCTAAGCAAATGTCATCTTTGCATCAGGCAATCTATTTTTATATTTACCTTTAATTGCTCTCTGAAACCTATTATTTTCAGCATCCTATAACAGCCCTTTTTTGCCCAAGGTAGCTAATTAAAGAGTATCTAGATACTACATACACACAGAAGAGTATTGAATAATACATGAAGATTGACTGAAGTCAATTTCTTTATATTTTTATCTTTTATTCATTAGGTTTTGTTTTTTTTTTTTGGAAAGCAAAATGGGGTAGGAAAAAAGAGAAATTAGGAGAAATGAATACTGGAAATCTTTTTCAGTTTAAAAACCCATGAAATAGCAATGACTTGAACATCTGGTACTAGAAAATTAATAAGTCATTAAAAGGCTATAACTGTTATAAGCTGATATCATTGTGTCCTATGATGTTTTCTGGACTCCTTAAAAATACAACATTGGTAAGTATCTTCTTAATCTCTGATAATTATAGGTAATTAACATTAGGAGGAAAAATGGTAGTATTAGTAAAAATTAATTCGCATTCAGGAGCACATCCATATGAAAACTAAAAAAAAAAAAATAACCTTCAGTATTGTAATCAATTTTCTTGCAACAAGCCTGTGAGTCAGATCAGTAGCTGAATTTCCAATGGATCTCAGTTCTCTTCAATATGGGAATTCCATCTATTGGTGAAGATTTCAATGAATCGATGTTTTCTAGTTCTGTGAAACACTTGCCTACATACTCTTATACATTCATTCTTGAATGGGACAGTGAAAGGGGATAGGCCTCCTGTATGTTGAAGCTCTTCCTCAAGTATTCCTGATGACTCAAATACAAGAGTTGACTCTGGGTTGTCAACCAGTTACCCCTGACAATCACCACAAAACAGTCCTATCTTATTTTTCAATACTATATTTTAATGATATTCTTTATTCCACTTCTTTTTTTAAATTTAAATTTAAATTTTTTTTAATGTTTTACAATCATTTTCTTAAAGTTAAAATTTTATCCCCCCTCACCCTTCCCCCACTAACCCCCTCCCTCCCCGTGACAGCATACAATTTTGTATAGGTTCTACATATACTTTCCTATTGAGCACTATTCCACTTACTTTAATAATTATTTGATTATAAGATGTTGTAACTTGTTTATGGCCACAACGAGGCTTTTAATGACTCTTTGGATATCAGCTTTTTCAATTCTTCAGTGAATATAGGTTCCACAAATCATAGTGCATTACACACACACATGCACACACACACACACACACACACATACACACACACACATATATATATATATATATATATGCATGGATATGTGTATATATAGGTATATATATATATATATATATACACATATATATATATATATATATATATATATGTACATGCATACATATACTAATGTTGCAGTTCTTTGGGTTGTTCATTCAACTCCAAAGCAGAATCTGGACAATTCTTGTTCATTCAGTTAATTTTACCTAGCTAATAGATCAAATTACATTCAATAATAGTCAGAGGAAGCAATAAATAAATCAAAATGTAATGACAAAAGTGAATAACTTCCAACATTAGCCTGAAGATTAAAGAGCTTAAAAATGATTTTGCCCTGATGTCAATGCCTCAGTTCATCACCCCTGTGACTTTTTCAGATAAAAAATGAAATTCAAAGGAAGGAATGTGATGTTGATTAGGTTGTCCCCATGTCATCCTCAGCTGGAGGTAAAGCTGTTGAAGTAGTGGACTTCTATATGTGAAGGTGATACGAAGTGTCATAGAAATACCCTACCTAACTCACTAGACACAGGAAAGCAACTGAAAATTGTCCCAGAATGATTAATGATAAAAGGAAAAATAAATTCCTCCATTCAATTTAGAACTGCTAACAAAGGTAGCCAAAAATCTTCCATTCAGTAGATGGGTTAAAAAAAAAAAATTAAAGCATTCTGGGAAAATGGCTGAGTATGTCAGAAATTTCCAGGCCCTTCAAATTTTCTCCCCAGACAATGGAGAAACCAACTACAAAATGAGTAAAGAGCAGCAAAAAATAAAGGGGTAAAGTTATTCCCCTTAAACAACTTGAGAAGACCTCAGAAAAGACAGAATATCCAGGGGCTGAGGTTTGGCCCGAGTGAAGTGTAGACACCTCTGGAGAGGCTCCACTGAATCACCAAACAGTAGCCCCTTAGGGAACCTCCATCGAGAAGCAGACTAGCCTTCAAGAACTTTCACTTTCACTTTCACCTCACCCAGGGCCTCAGGAAAACTCACCTTGAAAACTTTCCTTCACAAAACTTTAAGGAGCAACAGATGGCTAAGTAGGGTAAGTCTGAAGATTGAAGGAGCACCCACTGTTTCCAGAAGCCTAGTGGGACTGATGAGACATGCTGCTGGCCTGTGATTATGAGCAGGGAGGAGTGCATACACAACTTATAAGTGTGGTACCACAGGGAGCAAAGAAATTTCTAGGAAACATGGCTGCAGGTTCCAACATAGGCTTAGAGGAGAAGAATTCCCATGGTTGAACTCTGGATAGAAATTAGAAAAAAAAATAGTAAAGAGTACATGAGGTCTCTGGAAAAATTACCTGTAATTTTGGATTAAAACTTGATTCTAATAGTGTGCTGCTAAAAATTAAGCAAAATTAAATTAAAATGAGCAAGCAAAGAAAAAGAAAACATGACCATAGAAAGCTACTTTACTGCAAAGATTTGAGTTCATGTTCAGAGGAAGATAGTAAGCGGGGGAAGTGTCACTTACTATGACGAGTAACACCAAATGGTCACAAGCCCAAAAATAGTTCTTGGAAGAACTTAAAAGTGAATTCAAAAATCAAATATGAAGAATCAAGTTAAAAATAGGGGATAATATTAAGGCAATTTGAGAAATTTATGAAAAGAAAGTTAACCAATTAGAAAAAGAGGTCCAAAATTTTAAGGACAAAAATAACACCTTGAAATCTAGAAATGGGCAAGAGATATCAAATGATGTTATAAGACAATAATAAATTATAAAGTTAGAAAATTTGAAGATAATTTGAAATGTCTCATTAGAAAAAAAAACAAGTTATGATAAAAAAAAAAGAATTTGGATAGGAGATTCTAAGAAACAATTAAGGAAAATTGCCATCAAGTTTTAAAAAAGAGGAGGATAAAGTAGAAATAGGAAAAAGTTATTATTAAACATCTGAAACAATTCCTAGCAAGAAAACTTACAGGAATTCAATGACCAAGTTTCAAAACTCCCAGGTTAAAGAAAAAATGTTGCAAGCAACAAGGAAAAAGAAACAATTTGAATACTGTAGAGATATATTCAGTATTTCAAAAGACATAACCGTTTCTGCTGTAAAAGACTATTGGACCAAAAGGTCTTGGAACATTACATTTCAAATAGCAAGGGAACCGGAATTATGTCCAAGAAGAACTAATCCACCAAAGGTGAATATACTCCTGAATGAAAATAAAATGGAAATTTGATGAATTGAAAGAATTTTAAGTTTTTGTAATAAAAAGACCCAAACTTAATGTAAGATTTGCTCTAGACGATCCAGAAGATATATAAGGAAAACATTACAGACTAATGATAAGGCGATTGTTAAGGTCAAACACTATCTGTCTTTCTATCTATCTATCTATCTATCTATCTATCTATCTATCTATTTAGTTATCTATCTAGATGCTTATCTATATAGATATAAATATATGTGCATATATACAAACAAAAATATGTATATGTGTATATATGTATATGTGTATACGTGTATGCATGCAGGTATGTATACAGTTATATATATATATACATATATATGCACATATATACATACATATACATGGTATATATACATATGTATTCAATGCCATCTCTGGCCCTTGAGATACCTCCCTGTAAGAATTTGAACATTCTGAAATGCCCTCTTCCTAGGCTTGTAATCAACTTTCTTGACTCTGGGTCTAAGGTCTCCTACTCTGGAGCTCAACTGAGGTTTCTGTTGAATCCTAAAGTATATGCACTTAGACAGTCTTCTCAGTTGGATTTTGTACTGGATCTCACTGTATGATTATGACTTAAAGGTTAAAAACTGAAAAACCAAGTATGGGGAACATTTTTAGGATCAGGATTAGTGATGGAACTTTGCTGAGGAGTAAAAGACTTCTGTGGACATAAAGAAAAATTTCAAGGAAAGTGGCAAATCATAGTGGCGAAGAAAGAAGTGTAAAATCTGGTATTCAGACTGGAATCTGTGTGTGTGTGTGTGTGTGTATGTGTGTGTGTTCATCCTTCATTGCCAAAGAAGACCATACCTTCATAAAAATAATGACATGACTTGCACTTGACTTTATTTTGAGTGAGGCAGGGCTGTGTGGGTCACCAGTCTCACTTCTCCTCCAGAGTCATCTGAATCCAGTGACCAGATATTCATCAGGATGACTGGAGATGACTCATGATGAGGCAATTGGGGTTAAGTGACTTGCCCAAAGTCACACAGCTAGTGAATGTCAAGTGTCTGAGGTGAGATTTGAACTCAGGTCCTCTAGTGTTGGTAGGCAGAAGGAGAAAGGCAATGAAAACTTACACAAATGGACCTGAAGCCTACAACACTCTGAACAGAGATCAGATCAATCAGCTTCTTTCTCAAAACTCATATTGTTAAGGCCCTTCTTGAATTATCAGAAAAAGTTTCAGAAACAGAATAAGTTCTTTTTTCATAAGGTAGAGATACACACAATTGAAGAGCAGTGCTTGGGACAATGGAAGTCACAATAAGACAGAACACCAACACAGTCTCTTAGTGCCAATGATACGAGGGCATTGAAAGAGGTTTTAGGCCAACATAATATCAAAGATCTTGTTGGGGCCTGTTTAGAATTAGATTTGAGCTCATTCCCAATTTAGGGATATGAGAAAGAAGATTAAATATATATATATTTTTTTCAAAGTCTGACCAGGACCCCCAGAAGACTTAGAGAACTCCAAAGATTAAGACAGATGACAGAATCTAATAGTAGTCACCTCCTTTATATCAGCAGTGGTAGTAAGTGCTACACTTCAGAGAAGTTAGGGTGAAATAAGATTTCCAGACTAGCTGAGCACAAAATTGCCATTCAATAGTTAAGGCTGAAAACATGAGTAAATGTGTAAAAAAGATACCAAAACCAATGAATGAATATTATAGGGTTAAAGACATCTAAAAGATAAAATTTATAAGGAGAGAATTGTCCCCACAATAACAATACATAAAATAACAGAGAAAGAAAGAAGGGCTTGATTACAATGACATTAGATTTTCAATAAAATATTTTTGAAATGGAATTAGAAATATAATTAATGTTTATGGTGGAAAAATAATAGTTAGAAAAAAGAAGAAAGAAAAACTTAACCAAATGCTGAACTGTGTCAAAAATATAATGGTTGAAGCATAACCAAGGTTGTAGAGAAAAGTCCGGGATTTGTCTGAGCTCTCCCCACTTTGCCTCAGAAACAATGCTAAATAAAGCCTTCAAATTGATTCTGGAGTACATACAAAAAGGCAGAATGAAACAATTTCTACCTTAAGATTACCTAGAAGGACTTAAGGAGAAGTCTGTCTCACTTGGTTAAAAAGGGATCATAGCCCTGCCACAACAGTGTCCAGGAAAGCCAGCTGGCTGATCGTATACACAGCACAGATCTGCAATCTAGGCCTGTCAGTCCTGACTCAGAAGGCCAATAGCACAAAAGACCAGCTGTGAGGCCTTCAGCCCCAGCAAAGTGGGCAAGTTGTCAGCCCTAGAAATAAGATAACAATAGATTTTACGAGGCCAGGTCACTCCACCTCAAGAAGCAAACCTCTAATACCTGAGGCCCTAGTACAAAAAATCATTGACAAGACCCCTGGCCCACAGTGTAAAAACTTGTGACAGGGAGGCAGAGCCAAGATGGTGGATAAAAAATATCTCTAGCCTGATGCTCCCCCCCCCAAAATGCTGTTAAGTACCTTAAAATCTGTTGAAACAAATTGTAGAGCAGCAGAACCCACAGAAAAATGGAGTAAAAAAATTCCCAGCCCAAGACAATTTGGAAGATTAGCAGGAAAAGTCTCTTTCACCGTGGTAAGAGAAGTGTACAATCCAACATAGGTGGTGTCAGCATAGACCAGGCTCTAACAAACCCAGAGAAGTCTTGAGATGACTGTATCAGTGGCAGCAGTGGTGGTTTCCAGATCTCTGAGCCTACAGATGCCAAAGACAAATTAAGGTCAGAAGAAAGGGATTGTGGCACCTGGGTGAGAGTAAAGTGCAATCCAGCACAGGCCATGCCAGAACAGACACAACCTCAGGAAGCCAGGAGCAGACCTTGAGACTAGCTGAATAAGCAGTGGCAACAGCAGATCTCTCAGCCCACAGAAAGAAAAGGGGTTAAACAATATGTCAGAAGGAGATTACAGGGGTCTTTTTGCTAACACTGAGGCAGAACTCTGTTGCTTTGCCCATGTGAAGTTCTGGGTTTGAATCTTTGGTGGCAGTCCCAGGACAAGGAGGTGCACTAACACAAAAGGTCTTGGAACTACAATAGAGGGACCTCACCTTACATTTCCAGGAGAGAAAAGAGTGCTTGTGGTTACTAACAGACCTGAGTAAAGGCCAGGAGTAAATACCTTTCCTAAGATAATAACACTTTGGAAGAATTGAAAACTTAAGAGTTCCTTAGAAATATCTCTGAAATCATCTACACAAAACCCCTGAAGCTTGGTACAGTATACCTTTCACCCTAGAAGAAGATATCTATGTTAACAAAGGGTTAAAAATCAAGTAGGAGGCTGGAAAAATGAGCAAACAATGGGGAAAAAACTCTTACTACAGAAAGTCACTATGGTGACAAGAAAGATCACAATACACACTCAGAAGAAGACAACAAAATCAAAGCTCCTACATCCAAAACCTCCAAGAAAAATATGAATTGGCCTCAGATCATGGAAAAGCTGAGAAAGGGTTTTGAAAATCAAGGAAGAGAAGTAGAGGAAAAACTGAGAAGAGAAATGAGAGTGATGCAAGAAAACCATGAAAAACAAGCCAAGAGTTTGGTGAAGGAGACACAAAACAATATTGAAGAAAATAACACCTTAAAAATTATTAAACCCTAAAGATAAAGTTTTGTAGTTAATAATATCCCACATGATCCCACAAAATTTAGTACAATTATAGAGGGGGAGGAAAATGGAATTTTAATAAAATAAAGGACTTCTTAGCTTTCCAGGTTTTTTGTTTTTGTTTTTTTTTGTTTTTTTTTTTTTGAGCTCAGTGGAAACCTTCAAACTCAAACATGATGCAAAAAATATATGGAAAAGTAAATAAAATTGAAGCAATAGGAAAGAAAAAAAATGATGATAAAGTATCACCTTGTAAAGGGGATTAAAGGACAAGTATCCCCTCAAATGTCTTCAAAGTTCAAATTGATGATACATAATACAAAGACAGTCTGTTTCTTAGTTCTGTATTGTTTATATTTTTCCGAAAAAGGAATATAAATAAAAAGATTAGAGAAGGACTAGATCAGCTAAAAGAAATGAAGGAGGAAAAAATATTTTTTGTGCATAGTGTATGATTTGGAGGAAAGGTGAAGCAGGGAACAGGGAACTTATGGTTTCCTTCTTACTTAAACTGGATCAATGAGAGTTGATCAAAACATAAATTCATTAAATTTGATGTAGAAATACATTAAACTTATGAAAAAACTTTCAAAAATGAGGGGAAAGCAATTTTGGGGTAAAGAGTAGAATCTTGGAGGTAGCAGTTACAGAGAAACACAATTCTAAAAGGGAAAATAAAAGAAGAAAACATCAAAATCAGAGTTGGGGTTTGGGCTGGTGAAGAAAGAAGAGATGAGTAATGGGAGCAAATTATCTCATTTATATAAATGTATATAAATATATATTTATTTATATGCTGATCAAATACCTTCTATTTCTCTAACTCCTTTGTAAAATAAATATTGGACTGGGAAGGAAAGAAGAAAACCTTCAAGAGAATATGACAGAGAAAAATAATTACTAAATATAACAGCAAATGCAAATGGGACAGATTCCCCCTACAGGAGGAACTAAACAAGGTGTTCTTTATAAGAAATACACTTAAGATATGAAAATTCAAATGGTAAAATTAAATTAATGGAGCACACTACATTTTATAGGAATTCAAAAATTCACATGTACCAATAGTAATCTCACAAAGGCAATAATAAAAATAGACACATACAAGAGATAATTAGGAAAACTACATACTTCTTAAAGATGCTAAAGATCATAAAATAACATAAACAGTTTCTTGAGGAAAAAATAATTAAATTATGGGGAGAAATAGGCAGTGAAATGATAAGAATTGCACACCTCAATGTTTCTCTTTTCAAAATAAGACAAATGTAAAAAGAAATAGTGAAGACTTGAGGATGAGAATAATTTTTAAATGATATGGGAAACATCTGGCAATTAACAAGTGCTGTTGGAAAGAAATATATCTATTTATGATATACACATGCAACCTTTAATACATTAACTATCTACTAGGACATATATCTCATAAACCATAAAAGAAATGCAATAATATCAAATACATTCCTAACACAGTAAAATTATAATCAATAACGGGCACTCAAATGATTCAAATTGAATTGATGACTAAATAACATAAAAGTTTTAAAAACTGGTGTATCAGGGAACAAGTCATAGAAATAATAGATGACTTCATCAAAGAATAAAATATTTTCATCAAAACATCTGAGATCCAGTCAAAATAATCTTATCTAGAAAACAGTTGAGGATTTGGGCTTGAAACTGTGATACTTGTGAAACTTTAGAAAATGTTTGCTTCTCTGGGATTTCATTCACTCATCTGCAAAATTAATGGTTTAGAATTAGTGATCTTTAAATTACCATTTAACTCTAAATCTTATGGTCTTGGGGGATTCTTTTCACACTTTTGTGTGTGGAGCAAATCACAGTGGATCCCTTTTCAAGGCAGGAAAAAAATAGGCATTATCTAAATAAATTCATCAAATTTAAAGAATCTACAGAATTAATATCTACTTAAAATAGCAATCACTAGGTATTACATTACTTTTCTTTGATCTATAACTAGATTTGTTTTCAGGGTCATCAATCACTTTTAATTTTTCATCTCATATATTAAAACTCTCTTTAAGTAGGATTACAAATAAATCCTTTTGCTACTAACAATTATAGAATCACAGCAGTGAAATCCTTTGATTTTGAAAATTTATAAAAGTCAATACACAATTGTGAAAAGAATTATGCATCAGAAGACCTGGTCCCCAGAAACAGCACTAAGTAAATAGCTCCAGAGATCAAGAAAATCCCACTCCTCTGCAAAATGGGGATAATAGTATTTAGGATGTCTGCCTCAATAATTGTGGGGGGAAATATTTTCAAACATTAAAGCTCTGTTATCAATGTGAGCATTACTTGTTTAGTAGAATATATATAACTATATTTTTTATATCTCTATCATCTCTTTTCTTCACACACATACACATATATCAACAAAATAAGTTCATGGCATGATAGATTTAAAAATATAAGGTGCCATAGAGGTCAAGTCCTATCCTCTCATTTCGTAAACAAGGTAACTGAGAGAGACAGATTATATTATTTGCCCCGGGTCTCATAGCTTAGTGTCTCTGAGGGGATTTGAACACAGGTCTTTCTTATTCTCAGTTGAGTATTTATATCCGTTATGTGATACTACCTCACGGTTAATGGTAATTCTGGTTTCCCTAGGCCTAAACAAAGTGCACAAAGACCAATGTTCTTGCAATGAAAGTACAAAAAAATTGTGTCCATATTTGTGTTTCTAAAAAAAAAAAAGACAGAAAGGAACTTCATGTATGTTATAATTTCCCCGATTCTGGCGAAAGAATTAACAATCTCCAAAGAATATCCATATCTCTTTCCTCATGTGAAGAAAGAGCAAATTACCTGCTCTGTATCTGTATTTGTGATTTTTTTATAACTAAAATGAAGTTCTGGATTACAATTACCCCTAAACAACGATTCTCTCCTTTCTCACAGTGATTTGATTTTTACCTTCTCTCTCCTTTATAACTTCACAACCTTTTGGCCACTTAAGGAAGCCTACCATTGCTATCCAAATGAGACTGTAGGGTCTTTTGGTTAAAGCATGACACTAAAATGAGTAAAATGAAGCAGAATGATAAGAATAACATTAAAAAGACCTATGTTTTCTTCCTTTGAGAGATGTGCTGCTCTGTCTTCAAGGTTAAATGTGGTTTGTCTGTCTGAAACGTGTATCTTTGGTCTTGTGTTAGAATTGATGCTTAAAGTAAAAAAAAAAAATATTGTGTCATGTGTCAGGATAATTATTTATCCCTTTCTATTTAAAACCCTTTGAGATTATGGTACTAGTCCAAAAATATAAGAATAATGATATTAATATTCTATATGCTCTTGATTCTTTCAGTATTTTTACATTTGTCTAGATGGGATATGGTTCATACATATTAAACTTACCAGATACTTTTTGCCCACATGTTCCTGACCCTAGAGATTAGATTCAAATTCTGTGTTTAAATGACCTTGCCTTCCACATAGCAGGTATGAAGTGTCCATTTCCAAGAGTCAATATTTTTTTTAAAGCAGATTAAGGAGATAAACCAAAGTAATAAACACTATGCACACTTTTGTTCTACTATTTTATTCTACAGTCTCTCCTATATTGTGAGTGCCTTTAACCTTAGATCATCCACACTATACTGCAGCCATGTTCCTTCCCCTCAGCTACATTGTCACTATTCTACTTTTCCACCTTTGACACGATGTTCTAGATTCTAGTTCCAGGGCCATGTTCTCTTTCTTGTTGTGAGATTACTACATGTATTTTTCTGCCCATCAGTTATCTCTTTATCTGTATTGTTCCAGGTGGTTGTGTTCTCCTGATTGGTGATAATTACTATAGCTAGTGGACCCCAGACTCATCATGTTACACTACAATATCCTTGTGATGTCCTATTACTCAAGTAGCTTCCTTTCCACCATCTCCAATCATCCCAACTCCCTACCTCCTCTTTCATACACACACACACACACACACACATACACACACACACACACACACACACACACACACACATATATATATATACTCTGCCTACCTCTAGCTCTGAAAAAATAACAAAATTAAAGTGACCATTTCTACGAATAGCATGTTAATCACTCATTCTTTGATTCCACTGATCGTTTTGTGACTTCTCAGACCAAAGCACATCCCCCAGGTTGCCATCTCCCTATTACAGTATTATTAACCTAGAGTCTTTAAGTGATACGAAGATAGATGATTGATAGACAGATACATACATACATACATACATACATACATACATACATATATACATACCTAGACAGACAACTGTGTGCTGTAGGGGTGTTTTTTAATAATTCTGTGAAATTTATTTGAGACATTTAAAATATTCTGAGCAAGGGCTCATAAAATTCATCAGATTCTCAAAGTCAAAGAGGTTTGTGACAAGGAAATATTAGGAACCCCTGAAATAGGGAAGTGTATAAGCACCTTGAGATCAGGGACTGTCCTCTTTTTGTATTTGCATCCTCAGCAATCAGAACAATGCCTGGCACATAGTAAACAGTTAATAAATGTCCATTATTTAGTTTATTCATATTGGATAAGCTTTAATTTACTGTATAATTTTAACAGGAAGCAAACTTTTTCTGAGAACTCTTTAATTCAACAATAGGAAATAATGGGTCAAAACTATAAGGAGGTAATTTTCAGGTAAGTATAAGAAAGAACTTTGTAAAGTATATAATTTCCAAGTAATGCAATGGATTTCTTTAATGAATTCCCTATCACTATGAGTTCAAGGAGAAAAAAAAATGACCACCTATCTGAAGTACTGTAGAAAATATTCATATATTAGTTCAGAAATTCAACTAGGTGATCTCTAAGGTTTCTCTAACTCTACTTTTAAAAAGTATTGTGTAAACAAATATAGAAACTGAGAATAACAAAGTAGCTATGTAATTCTCAAGGCAAAAAACAATGAGGGATGTTCAACAGAACAAATACATACAGGCAGGACAGTCATTATAAAGGAAGTAAATTGAATACTGAAATCTATCTTACAAAATTAGTAGAGAGATATGAATATATATATATATATATAATTTATAACATATTATTAAGATACATATCATATACAACAAAATAAAAATATATACATTTTCTCAAATATATTCAAATTTAGTTAACATCTATATATCTAAATGTGTTATTTTAAACAAATTTAAATATGCACATCAATCAAATTTAAACATATGTGTATATTTTAAAAAATATTTTTTTATCAACAACTATTTGGTTAATGGAAGCACCACTGTAACTAATATTTTCTAACTTTGTGTCTATTATTCTTTCTTCCATTCTATGCTATTTTCCCCCAGAAGAGAGGAAAAAAAGTACTAAAGTAATGAGCATTGTGACAGAAAAGGGTGTTAAACTTTTTCGGTTGTAAGTGTGATTATTGTAGTATGCAGTATTGTAGTAGTATGTAGTATGATTATTTTCTTCCTGTGTCCTCCTTCTTTACCTTCCCCAGTTCTGTCTTACCACTGCTAGATTCATCCTGCTTTTTAGATCTTCTGGAGAAAACCATTTTCAATATATTATGTAACTACAATACATTGAAAAGAGAATTCATGACAGAATTTTACGCAGGCATTAGGCCATCTCTAGAATTCAACCTCCTCAGATACGCTTGGAGTCCTAACTCCTTTGTCTTCCAGAATATCATGTTCCATGACCTACAATCTTTAATGTTACCACTGCTAAATCCTGTGTGATACTGACTATGACTCCCCAAATTAAAATTGTTTCTCTTTCTTTTGTTATTTCATTTTTTATTAATGAAATAGCACAAGCATTTCCATAACATCGTAGAATAAAAAAAGATGAGTGCACATGAAACTCCAAACTTATAATGTACAACTTGCAATTCCTATTAAAAATGTAAAAAGTTCATATGTAACTTTCTTTTTTCCTTCTTTTCTTTCCTCACAGATTATTAAAGTATTCTTTTTTTATTTTCTGAAGTCTAGACAGTAAAAAACACAACAAATTGAGCCCTGCTTTGCAGTGTTTACTGATTTCTGAATCTCACACTGAAAATTTAACCTTCAACTTTTGTGAGCCAGGAGGAGGAGCTCTGCCACCCCACCAACAATAAAGATTGTGCGCATCTGATAAGGATACCATTACTCCAGTAAAATTATCAAGGCAAGTGAAATGAGACCAGAAAGACTATAAGTGAATAATGTGACAGTCTGAAAACAGGTTATTCAATTATGAACTGAGAATCTGCTGAGTGCATCTGACAGTCAAGTAGGTAAACTAACTTACTGGAGGGAATTTAGTTGAATAATAATAAGAATACAAACATCATTTCATGAAAATCATAAATTGGGAGTCTTACGGTTCATGTTCCTGACTTCCACTGAGTAAGCTAATAAATTCATCTTTCTGTGAGAAAAATTCCTTTCTGTGGCAATTTTTTTACTTGATTTCTTCTTTTTTAATTAATTTATTTTTACTTTTCAATATTCACTTCCATAAGATTTTGAGTTTTAAATTTTCTCTCCCTCTCCCCCTTCCTCCCTCCCTCTTCCCCAATATAGCATGTAATATCATATAGGCTGTATATATACATTAAATTGCTTCTTTATGGCTATTTGAAGCAGTTTTTCCTCACCCAGATACTTCTGAAATTTGGCTATCATGTTCTGTGGGGTTTTTATTTTGGGATCTCTTTCCTGAAATGACTGCTGGATTCTTTTAGTAACTATTTTGCCCTCAGGTTTCTGGATAGCAAGGCAGTTTTCCTTGATAATTTCTTGAAAGATGCCACCCAAGTCCTCTTTTTGATTATGGCTTCCAGGTAGTTCAGTGGTTCTGACATTGCCTCTACTGCAAGTATTTTCCAGGTTAGTTATTTTGCCAATTAGATATTGTACATTTTCTTTTTTTATTCCTTTAAATTTGTTTAATTTATTCTTGATGTCTCAGTGTCATTATCTTCCACTTGCCCAGTTCTAATTTTTAAGAAGTATTTTCCTTAGTGGATTTTTTTACTACCTTTTTCATTTGGCCAATTCCACTTTTTAAGCAGTTGTCTTCTTTTCCCAAACTGTAGACATTTTTTTTTCATAATTCTCTTGCATCAGTCGCATTGCTCAAATTTTTTCTACCGTTCTCATACAATTTTTAAGATCCTTTTTTAGCTTCTCTATGATTTCTTTCTGGGCTTGAGACTAATTTCCATTTTTCTTTGTGGTTTTTTCCATAGGTGTTTTGACATTGTTCTCCTTTTCTGAGTTTCTGCCTTTATCTTCCCTGCCACCTTAATAACATTCTATGGTCAGATTCTCTTTTTTTGATTATCTTTTTGGCCTTTTTCCTATTTTTAAAATTTGAACTCTGCTCTCAGGGTGGAAAGGACACCATCTCAGCCTTCTTGTGCCAGTGGCTACTGGTACTGTGCTGCTGTTGTCCTGAGGCTAGGCTGGATCCTTATTTCTGGTGCTTTACTGGGGAGTAAAGTGGGGGTTGTGGCTGACACTCTTGGAGGCTATAAGGGTCTGGCAGCTTACCTGGTGCTGAGCTAGATTCCTAGTGCTAGTGTGTGTTCAGTAGGCGTATTTCTACATTTCCCTTGGGCTACACTGGAGCGCTTGGTGCTCTGGCTGCTGGCTTGTTTTCCCAGGGCTATCCTGAAGCATGTGGAAGTTTGGTTGCTGGAAGTTGCTTGTTTGCCTGGGACTGCACTGAAGGAGGTTCTCAGATTTGGAGTCTGCTCATTTCCTTGGTTATACTAAGACATGTGGAGGAGTTGCTTCCTGGTGTTGGCCTTTTCCTGCTCCCTGGCACTTGGGCTTAGAATCTGTAACTGATTTGTTGAGGTGGGACTTACTATAGGCTTGCTAGGACCCTTCCTGTCCTGACTGCCTCCTCCTTTTCCCTAGTGAGACAAATCTTTCTTGCCAATTTTCCAGCTTTCTTGGGCTAAAAGATTGCTTCACTCCATCTTTCTGCTGGTTCTGCTGTTCCAGGATTTATTTGGGGTCTCTATTTTATAGTTATTTGGAGATGAGTACAGATGGGTTATGGTGGTTTACTGCTTATTGCACCATATTGTTTTCTTGAATTTGAAATAAATTAAATTACTTCTGCCCATTACTTACATTATTTGTATGTTATAAACATTAACAGTGAGTAAAAATATTCCCATTTTCTTGAAAGGATACATTATAGACATTCAAGGTAGTGCTTTATTGAATGGATGCTGCTGGCAACATAGGTAGTTAGGATATGTTGTTATGAGGCCGCACAAGCTCATCTGGGCTGCAGTTGTAAAAGCCCACTGCTTCTAAGGTCATTAGACAGCTTTAGAAAAATGAAGCCTGGTTCTTTTTGTATTCTAATAAAGTTTATGCTTGAAAATGTGGGATTGGCCAAGAAACAGGTCTTTAGGTTGTGAAAAGGAAAAAAAAGACAACATGAACAGAATCAGAATCTATCAAGCCTTTGAGAATATTAGCTTTTTTCCAGTCCAATCTGTCAAGTAACTAAACAGATTATATTGTCAATTAAACCAGTTGTTAAGAAGCTACCGAACAAAATCGTGAAATGATTGGTCTGGTTACATCAGTCATCTTCATACCCAAGTGGGATCTACCATTTACTAATCTTGAGAACTATAATTTTGATCAAAAATTCAAATGACAGGCATTTTAGTCAACCTTTTCATCTTGTATAATAATTAACATGTATATAGTACTTCAAATTTTGCAACAAGTTTTATTTGTAGTATTTTATTGGAGTCTTACAACTCGGTGAGGTTGTGTTTGTCCTTCATTTTGGCAGAGGACCATGACATCAGGGAAATGATGATTTGACTTGCAGTTTACTTTGTTTTGAGTGAAGGAAGACTGCAAGGTCACCAGCTTCACTTTCTACTCCTGAGCTTTCTGGATCCAGGGACAAGATATTCATCAGGATGACTGGAGATGGCACAGCATGCAGTGGGAGACCCTGCCCTTTTAGGCTAGAGCATTTCAGGTACTCACTTAGAGTGACGTAATGTCCATTCAGTCAATAGGCTTCTTTAAGTAATAAAGGGATGAGGTAGGCAATATTGAAATGTGAGATGCTCACTAGACTGTAAGATTCTTGTAGGTAGGGCTTGTCTTTTGTCTCTTTTTGTGTCCTTAATGTTTGGCATTGTACCTGGCACATAGTAATCACTTAAAAATGCTTATTGATCAACAGATGCCTATAAATAGATATAGATATGAATAATATAAATAGATATAAAAATGTATATGTTTACATATGTGTATTTATAATTTTCATAATGCAGATGAGAAAGTCAAGGCTCTGAGGCATGCAGTGTTTATCACTTTGCTATCCCTCATTCAAAAAATATTTCTTAACAAATTAATTTATGCCAGGAACTATGCTAAGTGCTCAAATACAAAAAAAAATGTTAAAAATGTACTTTGCAGTAACATAACTTCTACGTAGGTAGTATATTTTCAAGGCTTGAATTAAAATCAAGTTTGCTCACTCCAAATCTAACCTTCATATTCATCACATCATACTAACTCTCAGCATTTCAATAGTTCAAGTTATTTCTCCAAGTATTGATGTCTAATGGAATAAAAATAAATAAATGCATGCTTATTGACAAAAAGAATTATCAGGATCTAATGGTTGAATCTATGGAGTGGCATGTCAGTTTAAAGTGTATATGACACAGATTTAAGGGTTTTATTGGACCAGAATCTCAATTTGAGGTCTCAGTGTGATATGACACCTGAGAGAGTTAATATAACTTTAAGTTCTGAAAAGACAGTTATAGTTTGATAATTTGCTGTGCTCTTTTTTGGACAAATGACAGCAATTTTGATCAGTTTTCAGTAGAATTGTGGGCTGAACTGGCAAAAATGGAAACAAGAAAGAAATGTACTCACAATATACTTTTTTAAAATTTAATCTTCATGAGTAGCATCCTCTGCCACTTTCTTAAGTTTATAAATCAGTAAAACAACAAAGCAATTCCTGATATATATTATTTGTCATTTCAAGCTGTAAATATTCTCAATGAAAGCATAATCAACCTTCTTGTCCTAGTTTTAGCTGGCTCTAGCATTTACAGTTTAAGAAAAATTATACATTAGAAATAGTACAGAAGAAGATAATCATAATGTTGAAAATTAATGCAATATTAGACTTAGTTGAAGGATCTTGGGATATTTTCCTTGAAGAAGAGAAAAATTCATGAAGCATGATAGGTGTCTTCAGACACTTCAAATGGTGTCATGGAAAATTATTTTTTTACACCATGGAGCAGAAATCAAAGCAATGGATAAATATATAAAAGAAACAAATGTAAGTTTGAATCAGGTTATAAAGAATCCAAAAAATAAAAGCTATCTTAAAGTGTAATGAGCTTCTTTTGGAAGTAATTGGTCTCTCTTCCCTTACTAGAAGTATTTAAAGTAAGTCTAAATGATAATTTGTGAAGTACATTGTAGAGCAAATTTTTGTCAAGTGCAGTGTATATTAAGCATTCATCAATGTTCATTCTAACTTTGAAATTATGTGATTCTGCAAATTATGTATATAATTTTAAATATGTCAAGTATTTACAACAGTGAAGACTTTTCTTCTAGAGTGACCTAGTACACAAGAAAAATCAATCTATATTCTTCTATCTTATATACAAACATTATAAATTTCTATCTTACATCTTTATAGAGTTCTTCTGTTAAATAGTTTCCCTTTTGTGAGGCATCTTAGCATAATAAAGAGAGGTTTAGATTTAGAGTGGAAAAAGATGTGAGTTCAATTGTGTCCTAGACTCTGAAAAGTTGTATCACCTGAAGAAAATTATATAATCACTCTCAGTCTATCTCTTTATCTGTAAAATATGAATGAAAACAGTACTTCCAATAATAATTCCTTCACAGGGTTGTTGTATGGATCAATAAAATATGTAAAATATTTAGCAAACTGTAAAATATCAAATAAATGTTAAGGTTTGTTTTCCCCTTGGAAACATACCTCCACATGGATCTATTCTGATATGGATTAATCAATAGAATCAATCAGTGTTTATTAAGCCCCTACTACAAAACTGACATTTTACAAGTGTTAAGATTAAAAGGGCAATAATGAAAAGAAGACCAGCCCCCAGAGAGCTTATATTCCACCAGAATCTTTTGTGGAAGTAATGTTGGGTTCTGAAACACTATGCCACTTGCCCATCAATTAGGGTAGAACTTACTATTGTGGAGTGTTTAGCAAAAAGAATGTTGAAAAAATGTGATTTAGATTTCAGAGACTAAGGAGAGCAAAAGAATAGAACACCTGGAATTCTCACACTTGTGAACAATAAGCATATTCTTCAAGAAAAAAAAAAAAGAATAGGGAACTGTATGGTGAGGTTCATTAAGTTAGTATAATAGAACATATAACTAGATCAGGTACTATAAATGGATAGTGATTTCTATGTATTGCCTAAATAGGAGAAAGCAAGCATACTGAATGTGTGGCTAGGTGGCACAATGGATAAGCTCTGGGCTTGGAATCAAGAGTATTCATCTTTATGAATTCAAATCTGACCTCAGACCCTTACTAGCTATGTGACACTGGGCAAATTTCTTAACCCTGTTTGCCTAAGTTTCCTCATCTATAAAATGAACTTCAGAAAGAAATGTTAAATCACTACAATATTTATGCCAAGAAAACCCCAAAAATTGCCACAAAAAGTTGGATACAAATGAAAAATAATTGAAACAACCATAAGCAGATGAAGTGCATTTAAGATATTTTCTATTGTTTTTACTTATTCCTAATGTGTAGTGAAACAAAACCTCATTTCAACATAATTTTTTGACAGTGATGAAAGATGATATAAACCCTTTATAAATCACCATCTGTGATTAACTGGCAGACAAGGGTAGCTCAGCAGTTTATTGAGAGTCTCATGGACAGTGTACATAAACTGCAAATTATCCCCATTGATGACTTAGATGCATGAAGAGGCATAAGCAATATTTTTTTCAGGAAATGTATTCTTGGAAAAGGAAACAATTTGACCATGTAGTGAATCTGATGAATTAGAGACAATCTGAGTATTTCAGTGAAACTTTTGAGAAGTAGAGATAAGCTAGAGCAGATGTCCATGGAACCCCAGCAGGTCTGGGGACTGATTGCAAGAGGTCCATTAATAAGGCAAGGGACAAATTTATATTTGTTTTTGCTAATCTAGCCTTCAACAGAAATTTAGTATTTCTTTCAATTATTTAAAATCATTTTTCTGAGAAGTGATCCAAAGTGCGCGCGCGCGCACACACACACACACACACACACACACACACACACACAAATAAGAACTATTCATTTAGATGAAGACTTTTATCCTATTAGGGAACATAATAGTTACGATCTGAATCAATGTAGGGAATACAAAAACAAACATATTAAAGTAAATATTGTTATAATGTGATATAAAATTTAATAAAGCACTCATGAAAACTATTATAATAATTACATATTCCCAATAATGGAGACAACATTAGGGAGTCTAACTTGAGGTACGTAGTAGTCTCGAAGAAAAGAGGATGGGATGTGATAATGTCATATCAATAAACGTGTTTTATAAGTGCATAGTCAACTTATGGAAATAAAAAAAGTAAGAAAGGGAGATTATATCTAAAAGATTAAGTTTCCAAAATGTCAGAGAGGATAGACAGAAAATTTCAGAAAATATTTGGATGAAATATACCTTGTGAAAAATTTAGCTTGACAATAATATATAGAACTTTAAAAGTTGCTATCCCTTCATTTTCTAAAACTATGTTGGCTGACTTCATGGAGAGGAATGAGTTTCACAGTCTGAATAAGGGCCTAAAATTAGAGGGAAACTATTTTTTAGAGACATAATTGAGCATTGTTTATACTTTGGATCTCATTGGAAATTAGGTTGAGAAATATGACTTATCCAAGGACTGTGCCTGGAAGAATCTATGTAGATACTAATGGATAAGTCTTTTCTCTTAATATCAACAAATTTCAGAGTTGGTATCATAAAATCTCAAATTTGGATGCAATTGCAGGAGCCATCTTATTCAAACTATACAATACTAAGAATGTACTTTATAACAGCCCCATCCAGGTCTCATACAGCTATTGAAGAGCTCTAGTGAAGTCCTCACAAAACTTCCAGTTCCAGTTTTACATTGCTCTAGTTGATAGTTTTTCCTTACATTGTGCCTGGATCTGCTCTTATACAGTTTTAATATCTTGCTCCTGGCTCTGAACCCCACACCTTTATTACTTAATCCCTTTTACATTTGACAAGTCTTCAAATACTTAAATATTGGGCCTCAAGGACATCTTCTCTTCCCCAAACAATGCTTGCATGATTTGAGCTTGAAGTTCATCATCCTGATCAACCTCTACTGAATACCTCCAATCTTATCAATATCCTTCCTCATGTGTTGCTCCAAACTTAACATAATACTAGAACTGTGGAATGACAGAAGTGGAGTATATCTTTGCAATTCTGCTGTCATATTACAATGTTGATTTATATTGCCCTTGGAATATCCCATGCCCATACACCATTTTCACATGAATACTTTTATAAAGGTTGCACCTTTTATATCAGCAAAATTGTACTTCTGAAAAAGTTTTCTAGTCCTAAATGGGAACAGAAACATGTGAGGAGTATATTGTTTGTACAAAGGAAAGTTGTTCCTCCTCAGAAAATATAAGCACCAACAAATGATTGGCATTTATGAGCACTGATTTTATAAATGTACAAGGAGATAATAAAAACATGAGCTATATATTATTGGACTGACCATTTCATCCAGAATACAAAGGCATTATCAGTGATGAACCAGAAAACTGTTATTGTTGCTAAAATGCTAGAAGAAAAG
The DNA here is from genome assembly GCA_023548195.1 of Bettongia penicillata ogilbyi. NCBI lineage: Eukaryota > Metazoa > Chordata > Mammalia > Diprotodontia > Potoroidae > Bettongia > Bettongia penicillata. The sequence goes on from JAJHZJ010000873.1 coordinate 80,257, forward strand.
TATTTCTCACAATATAACTTACCACTATAAATTTATTCTAAACCACTTATTCTCATTTTGAAGTAAATTATTTAATAACATGTTTATCTTGGTGAGAGTCAAGAAATGTAGAATCACACTACCCCACTACAGACAGATACATAACATGTGAGCTTCAAACTTACTATGTTTAATATGATCAGAAAGCTAAATGGAGTCAACATGTGAAATTTATAACACATGCATATTCTTCTGCCAGAAATTATGCCCAAGAAAGACATTTGCTTATTGATTTGTTCTCTGGAATTGAAGAAAATGGTGAAGCTGAAGGAACTCATAGACAGTAGCCATGATCTGAACACATAAATACTCTTTGAGATGTAAGTAACTTTATAATGCCTGAGTCTATTTTCTAAATATTTCCTTAAGTGACAAATCTCTGATAAGAAACCTTAACAGTCATGGAACTCATAAGATAGCAACCCAAAGGAAAGTTATGCCCTATATTATTTTGTAGAAATTGGACAGTGGGTTTATACAGTCGTTAGCAGCAGAGAACAGGTGAGATTTTTATATGCCATCATCTATATAATATCATATATATATACATATATAGATATGTGTGTATGTGTGTATATATGTATCCAAATACACATATACGTACACACATGTACATATATCTATACATATATACACATATCTATATGTGTCTGTACACATGTTATTCAATTTAAAAATAGCCAGTATTTATATCACACTTTAAAATTTGTCAGATGTCTTACATGTATTACCTCACACTATCCTCACATTAGCCTGTGTGAGTCAGGTGCTGTTATCATCCCAATTTTGCAAATAAGGAAACAAAAGATAAATGAAATGATTTCACTTAGAGTTACACAGATAATAAAAGTTAGAGGGAGGATTTGAATTTGGTTTTCCTGACTAAGGCCAATACTCTCAATTGGTGCACCATGAGGTCACTTCGAAAGTAACATTGGAGATTGGACAAGATTGCTGAGGTGCCTTCAGTCATAGAATGATTGAATTCTATGGTTGTCACTTGAACTTCTTCAAGGGCAGCCAGCTCTTCTGTAATTATCACCTTACTAATCTTAGTTATTAAGTCTTTATTAGTCATTCATGTTTTATATTTTCTAGTTCAATGATCATTCTCTCCTTGTCAGAAAAAAAGAGGTTCAAAATTAAACTTGAGTAACGTTGGCTTTGCTCTGTCATCCTTCATCTTTATTCTATATCACCCTTTGTCCAAAAACAGTGTTATTCCTTCTTTCATCCTCTTTACTGGCTTATAGGTGAAAGGAATCTTAGAAGCTATCTGGTTGAATCCTTTTCTTTTACAAATGAGGAAGCTGAGGCCTGGATTGTTGTACTGACTTGCCCAAGGTCACACAGAAAGTGACAGAATAAGAATTCAAATGCAGTTTCAATTTCTCAAAATCGAGTGCTTTTCCACTGTATCAAAGAGATTCCTTAGTTTGAGTTTTCAACAGAGTTTTAAACATCATTTTATTGTCCTCATATATGGAAGCTTATTCTGACTTTTAGTGCTCCTGATTCTTTGTCCATAGGACCATGATATCCTCCACTCTCTGCCCCTGATGCTATTAAGTGTAGGTAATACAGTAAGTACTTTTCAGATATTGAGGGAGAGAAAAAGTATCTTCCCCTTTATTTCATTTTTCAGTGCCTGGAGAATTTTGACTGGTGTATAAGTCTCAAGTTTGTTTTTCATTTGGATAAAGTTTGTAGCTAAGGAAATTAAGGTCACATCTTTAGTCAGCTTTTCATCCTGCTACTTTGATTCTAGGCATCAGATGTCACTTCCAAATCTGACCAGCTGTAACATGAATATGTGTCTTTGCCCTGCAAAGAAATTCAGGATAGAAAATTTGAATAGACTTGAGCAAATATATCACCATTACTGGGAAAAATGGAATCTCAATGGGGCCAGTAACATAATCTTCACATGAAGTACAAAAGTTTACTAGTCAATGCAAATTGATTTTCCTTGAAGCTTTGTGATTAATTCAAAGCTAAAAATAGTCAAAAATAGTATTTTAAATTACAGTAGCCAAAGTATAAACATAAATCTTTGAAATCAGTGATCTGTGTTTTAGATTGTAGCATAGTGCAATGTTTGCATGTAGTAAGTTATTAAAATATTTTTTGATTGATTCATAAATATACACACATAAAAACATGTATACATACATAAATGACTTCTATTCTTTCTATGGTGATTTG